>MU172946.1:57495-104892 GCA_016695475.1 Suillus decipiens
CTCATATCACCCCAACTACTACTTGTGGCACAGTGAAGACAGGTGACGCCTGTTTATTGAAATGGGGTCATGTAAGTGTCTTATTGATACTGTGGGAGATGTTGGATATTGATGATCATCTAGCTCTGCTCTACATACCATATTATTGACAGGGTATCACATTACTCTGGTATAGCATGGAGCCAAGAACATGGCACTGATATCATGGCCAAATCTAAGGGGCTTTGGGCTGATATTGTCAAGGTGAGTCCTTGTTACAATCTTGTACTCCCCTATTCATTTTCCCCTCTTTTATGCTATGTCTTCGCTTATGTCATCACTTACCTTGTATGCCATATGTCTCAACATGTCTGTACTATAGATGCCTTCCTCTTTAGGATACACACTTACTTTCTCACATCCCATTTCCCATGCCTCTTTAGGCAGTCTTGGTCTGTGCATGCATAGCTACCCTATTTAAGCACAGCATACTTGTCTCTTGTTACTCACTTTAATCTTACTGGGTTTTACATGGAACTTCCTTCACTAGAGCCTCTCAACTCTAGTCATCTTGATTGTGTCTAAGCTTAGCACACCTAAGTCTTAGTCTGAAAGGAAACACTTACTCTGACTCAGCTAGTTCTGTGTTGCTGTTGCATCACAGACTACCTTTGTCATAGCTGAACATATTCAACTCAGCCAGTCTAGTCCTCTCAGTACTCGACTGTCTTTGTTGCTTACCTTGAGCCTATACTTGACTTAGCCAAGTCCTGTGTAGCTGAACTCTTGCTCTTGTGCAACAGTGATACTCAAATGACGGTATACTCTCTTTTGAGTAGTCATACTGCTGAAACAAGGAAATAACAGCTGGCCTATAGATAGACACAACTATTTATCCTACTGAAGGTGTGAGTATGTAGTTCGACCTGAGAGGACTGCAATAGAAGCAATTTCCTTTAGTTAGTTAGTGAGGGAATGCAGTAAGACTAGATGATAGAGGTCAGAAACTACTCTGAAGGTTGCTGTTACAATCGATGTACGCCCCTCTATTTCTTTATCTTACTTTGTCTGTCTCCCTTATGATTACTTCATCATTCCCTTATATACTATTTTCACTCACAGTCACTTGACCATACGTTCATACATGACTCCTCCTGACTCGTTTCTCATTCCTTACGTCATACCGTTCAACACATTGTATTTCACTGCCTTCCCCTTTTGGATACGCAGCCATTATGTATCTGATGCGCCTGCCCTGAAGTACGGTTATCCTTACATATATAAGCTCGCGTAGATACACTGTATTTCTTCATTCTAATCTTACTGGGTTTCACCTGGATTCTTCCTTTGCTAAGGACCTCCAATCCTTAGTCGTCTAAGATCGTATCTAAGCTTAGCACACCTAAGTCTTAGTCTAAAGCGAACTTACTTTGCCTCGACTCAGCTAGTTCTGTGTACCTTTACTCAGACCTACCTTTGTCGTTGTAGAATGTATTCGACTCAGCCAGTCTAGTCCTCTCCGGCACTCGACTGTCTACGTCGCTTACCTCCTCGAACTGTGCTAGGCCTTTGTCCGGCTAGTACTGCGAAACCACAACTCCTGATACTGCTTGTTTGCGGCAGTTGTGTTCAGAACTATCCCAGTTCGTAACAAAAGATTAGAATCCTATTTGAAACCATCAGCTATCTAGCCTTCGGCCCCCACCCACCAACCCGATCAGTCCGATCAAGAAGTCCTAGCAGACAGCCAGATAGCGCACTTAGGCAAGAAGGATTACACTCCTGTTCAACATTACTATCTGCCCAGAATGTCATCAAAAGAACATGAATTCAAGATTGGTATGCCTACCATCTTTGATGGCGAAAGAACCCTCTCGAAATCTTTCCTCTTATCATGCCATGTGTATATGGATATCAACGAGAAGTTGTATACCACCGATCAGCAAAAGATCATTTTTATCTGCTCCTTTATGGAGAAAGGAAATGCCCGCTTATGGAAAGAAAATTTCCTCAAAGAAGCTCACTCACACTCCCCTCACATATACGGTAAACTTGCCGACTTCCTTAAAAGCTTTGACAAAGCGTTTGCACCCCTCGACCCAGCCTGATCGGCTATTACCAAACTCCATGATCTAAAGCAGGGTAACAAAGACCTGCAGACCTACGCAGCCGACTTTGTTCTCCTTGCGAACCAAGCGGGAATTACCGACGAATTAACCAAGATACAATTCTTCCAGGACGGTCTCAATTTAGGAATCCTTACCTGTCTCTTCAACACCGGGGATGTCATGGATACCCTTGATGAAGTTATCACCACCTGCGTCAATATTGATAACTCTTATCACTGCCTGCAATCGATTCGTAACCGACACGCACCCCAGAAGAAGTCCCAGAGATACGGAAACTCCTGTTTCTCTTCCTCCCGTGACCCGAACACTATGGAAGTTGATCGCCTTACTCATGCTGAGAAGGTCGACCTGATGAAGAAGGGCAAATGCTTTAACTGCAAACAGCCCGGGCACCGTGCGAACAGTTGCCCAAAGAAGAAGGAGCGTTCCACTCCTGTATGCCAGACTGAAACTGAAGCTTCGGGGTCTGGGTCGAAGATCGAAGAAGTAGAAAGTGATGATGAAGAAACCATAAGGCGGTTGGCTCAGGATTTTTAATTTGGAGAAATAAATCGATGTATGTTTCTCCATCTGTATTACTATGACTTGTACGCGCTGTAGGTGAACAAAAGGAACTACGTGTTCCCATTTCTCTTATCTCGTGCACCCATCCAAAATCCATCGAAACCACCGCCATCATCGACTCCGGAGCTGCCGGAACTTTCATTTCCGAAGACTTCGTGAAACTTCATAACATTTCATGCAGACGACTTAGTAAACCTTTCAAGGTTACTACTGCCGATGGCTCCTATGTAAAAGGAGGCCCGATCACCCATTACTGCCTGCTCGTCATCAAAATTGACGACAGAACCATGTACGGGAAATTCAATATAACCTGCCTTGGATGAAGGGACCAGATTCTTCTTGGCATCCCCTGGCTGCGTGCTATGAATCCAATCATTGATTGGACTGCAGAGACAGTGATGCTATCGTGCACTAAGAAGTTGGAACTTATCGAAATAGATGTCAATATCGACAGAAAGAAAGTGAAACTTCCCCTCCTTTTCAATCATCCCATCTCGAAATGGAAGAATTCGAAACTTCCACGCTCCACTGCACCCCCCGTCATTTCCTCCGCTCCTTTACTACCGACTCCAGTTTCTGCCGATCCTCCTTCTGAAAATGCTCCTCTGTCATTACCTACTCCGAAGGCAAAACCGTCACCACCACATCTCCCATGGTTACCAGACCAACTCTCCCCTGTGAAACACTTCCGCGATGACCCATCTCTCCTATCCCTAAACCTGAGAAGAGACGCAGTGAGGGAGAACTGTCACTAAGGCCCCCACCAATCCCAAAGGAGCACCGATCACCAGAAGACCAGAGGGAACATATCAGGAAAGCAGAAGACTCACCCACCGGAATACGAGCTGAAAGAAGGTACAACTGGATTTTGAAGAAGGACGGGCAACTGAAGAAGAGTTCTTGAGTGGAAAACCATTTCTCACTTTGGACGATCCCATACTTGCTCGAGAAGAACCCCCAGCATTAACCCCTTCCCCGGATGAAGACGAACCATTCTTCGATACTATGCAGGACATCTGGACAGAACCCGAAGTCCGGAATGTCGCTACCTATGAACTTAATGAAGGGGAATTCCTGGTGGAATATGACATAGAAGGAATGCAGATGTGAATCATTGAAGAAGTATCCATGGATACCCCTCTCACACACGATGGCACTTTGCGATTGGAACAACTCCCGAATTACTCCCAGATCTCACTTGCCCCACCATCCTTTACTGAGACAACCAAATTTAGTAATAAGGCTCAGGAGTTCACCACTGATGAGAAGGAGAAGAAGAAGAAGAAGAAGAAGAAGAAGAAGAAAAGCTTCAAAGAACTTGTCCCTTCCTACCTCCATGATTTTCAGGATATCTTTACAAAGGAAGGGCTTAACAAGCTCCCTCCAGAATGACCAGGTATTGACCATCGCATCGAAACTAAACCTGGGTTCATTCCTCATACATCCAAGATCTACCCGCTATCCAGGAAAGAAAGGGAAGCCATCAAAACCTTCATTGACGAGAGCGTTGCTAAGGGATTTATCTCCGAATCAAAATCTCCCCAAGCAAGTGGATTCTTCTTCGTTGGAAAGAAGAGCGGAGAGTTACACCTGTGCCAAGATTATCGCTATATCAACGATTGGACGATCAAAAATGCATACCCGCTTCCATTACCAATCACCCTTATAGCACGGCTCCATGATGCTCAGTTCTTTACCAAGATGGATATCTGATCCGGGTACAACAACATCCGCATCCACCCTGACGACCGCTGGAAAGCCACATTCACCACCGAGTTCGGTCTGTACGAACCCAGTGTAATGTTTTTCGGCTTATGTAACTCCCCTGTGACATTCCAAGCCTACATGAACCGCACGTTCCAGCAAGAAATCAATGAAGGATGGATGGTGATCTATATGGACGACATCTTAATCTTCTTGAAAACCCTTGACGAACATCAGAAACGTACTCGCTGGGTACTAGAGCGAATACATCAAGAATGACTCTTCCTGAAACCAGAAAAATGTACCTTCGATGCCGAAGAAGTTGAATACCTCGGAATGATCATTCGCCCTGGAGAAGTCGCCATGGATACAGCTAAAACTAAGGGTATTACTGAATGGCCAGTTCCCCGAACCATTAAAGATGTCTGGTCTTTCCTCGGTTTTTGCAACTTCTATCGAACATTCATTTCCCATTATTCCGACATCGCCCAGCCACTCATCGAATTGACAAAGAAGAACTCTCACTTTGATTGGACACCCGACTGCCAAGATACTTTTAATACGCTAAAAGAAAAGTTTACTCAGCAACCGGTACTTCGCAATCCCGACCCACTCCGGCAATTTGCGGTTGCCACCGACGCTTCTCTTGTAGCAACGGGAGCTGTCTTACTCCAAACCGACGAAAACAGAGTTTATCATCCCTGTGCTTATCTATCGCAATCCCTGAACCCCGCTGAATGAAATTATCAGATCTTTGACAGAGAATTGCTCGCTGTCATTCGTGCCCTTACTGAATGGCGTCATTACCTCGAAGGGAACCCTCACTTCATCCTTATCTTTACCGATCATAAGAACCTGTTATACTTCAGAACCGCACAGAAATTAACCAGACGACAAGCCCACTGGCAACTCATTCTCTCTACCTTCGACATCGAACTTCACCACATCACTGGAACTAAACTGGCTGCACCAGATGCCCTCTCCCGTCGCCCAGATCATGATACTGGCGGTCATGACAATGAAGATACCATACTTCTTCCTGATTCCCTTTTTGTCTGCCTTATCGACACAGATTTACTTGATGTATTGGGTTCTTCTGACCCTCTTGATGATCTACTTTTCAAAATGGTGTCAGATGCCTTAGATGGCGTGTGCCTTCCTCCCATGAAATCTGCCCTCTCCGACTGGCGGATTGATAATGGCGTCCTCTACTTCCGTAACTGTGCCTATATTCCCCCTGCCCACCGCACAGCACTTCTCGCCCGCCATCATGATCATCCTTCTGCTGGGCACCCTGGCTGCTTTAAGACTGAAGAACTCGTCAAAAGCGAAGCTTGGTGGCCCTCCATGGGGGCCTACATCTATAAATACATCGAGGGTTGTGCCCTTTGCCAACAGATGAAGGCGGATACTCACCCTGTTCGACCCCCGCTTCACCCCATTCCCTCCTCCACTACTCGCCCCTTCGCTCAGGTTTCCGTCGACCTTATCACTGACCTGCCCGTTAGTAATAGCTTTGATAGCGTCATGGTCGTGGTAGACCATGGGCTTACAAAGGGGGTAATTCTCATCCCCTGTCTGAAAATGGTCACCTCCAAAGGCGTAGCAAAGCTATTTTTGAAACATGTCTACCGCTGCTTTGGCCTTCACGATAAAATTATCTCCGATTGTGGCCCACAATTCCTGTCCAAATTCTCTAAAGAGCTTGCTCGGCTTCTCGATTATCAAATTGCACCGTCTACCGCATATCACCCGCAGACTGACGGTCAGACAGAAAGGCTTAATCAGGAGCTGGAAACTTACCTTCGCATCTACTGCCGAAATAATCCTGATGAATGGGTAGAACACCTTCCTATCGCAGAATTTGTCCATAATCACCATAAACACGACGCTCGCAATGCATCCCCCTTCTTCCTCATGATGGGATACGAACCATGTGCCATCCCTCACCTTATCCCCGACTCCCCCGTACCATCAGCAGAAGAACGGGTACATTCCTTGCAGAAGATTAGAGAAGAAGCAATTGCATGCCATAATTTGGCAATGCAGAAGATGGCCGAACGTTCCCATGGGAAGAAATACACCCCATGGAAGATCAGCGATAAAGTATGGTTATCTGCGGAAAACCTCTGATTAAAGCTACTGTCTTGGAAACTCGCACCAAAGAGATACGGGCCCTTTCCTATAGAAGAAGTGCTCTCCCCCATCACATTTAAACTCCGACTACCGAAACAATGGAAGATTCACCCCGTATTCCACACCTCTGTCTTATCCACCTATAGTGAAACTGACGTACATGGTCCGAACTTCCCTGAACCACCCCCTGATGTCACCGAAGAAGAAGAGGAATATGAAATCGATGCAATCTTATCCCATAAAGGGTCCGGTAAACGCTGACGATACCTCGTATCTTGGAAAGGGTACTCATCAGCCGATAATGAATGGATCCCAGAAGACAATCTCCGAAACTCTGCTCGAATTCTGAAGGCATATAAGACGAAGCATGCTCTTTGATACTCTTCATCCGCCTCAGAATCATTCTCGTCTACGTCTAACACTTCACAAATGTCTTCTGCTCCCATCAACGCTTCTGACTCCAAAATCACTTTCGTCAACCGACCTTCTTTCATCACCGCAGTACCCCTTTCCCGCCAGTACGCCGTTGCCGACCTCGAAGATCTTGAGGACCCTTCCCAAGAAAACTACCATAACATTGTCTCAGACATCAAAAATACTTCCCTCATCATTTCCGCCCTCCTCTGTCAAGGGCACGCCATCAAAATCGACAATAAACTCCAACACCACCACAACCACGTCCCTCAGCTCGTCGTCAACCTCATTCGTACTGCCTCTTTATTGGGCAGACTTGCCACCGAAATCAAAGATGAGCATGTCCAGCAGCGCCTCTACCATATCGAAAGATGCATTCAACATTATGGTGTGTTGTTGCTCCCTGATACTTTTAAGAGTGATGTCGAGGAAGTTATCCATATCATTGCAGAATGATGGGCTGGTGTCACATGCCCTCCATCACCGCATAATATTAACCGAACGCATACATCGCTTACCACCTCCTATTCGACACCTTTCCCTCATGTCGATGCTCTTCGGGGCTTACTATCTAGTGTCAAGGAGGCGTCGACGTTCATCATAAAAGACCTCCATCTTTGTGTAGCAGGAAACCCAAGCACGCAGGAAACTCTTAACAGAATAGCCATTCCCTTCCTATGCAGAAAAGACACACCCAGATTGGGTTAGCGACGCTACACTCGCAGCACAGCTTATGCTGCTTAAGATCCACCCTCCTCTCATCATCCCCTCAGAAGAAGAGCTTGCTTCCACCACGCATATCCTAGAGGAAACCAACTTTGTCTGCACCGAGGAACACCTGGCAGCTCTTTACACCGCATTCACCGATACCCATGAAGAAATCATCGCTGCCAGGGTAGTCCCCGATACGCTTGATCTTCATAAAGATCTCCCTACCGCTACCCTTACCAACCCGTCCGCCTCCGGGCACGTCCCTGTTGAAACTTTTGGATGCACGTCTCCCTCCTCACCCAGCAAACTCTTAGCCGCTACCGAAGAGACGGTACCATCTACCCCGGCCCCTTTTCAGGGATCCTTACCAGATGACCGACCAATGCAAAACCGAAAACATCATCGCGGTGTGGCATCTGGCAAGGGAAGAGCGCGATCTGCAAGCCCTAAACCACTTCCTATCCCTTCCCCACTTCGACAATCTCATTCCAATCGTGACGAGAACATGAAGTGTCGTTTCTGCCACAACTATGGCCATCGTCAGGCCACCTGCCCTCAATATACATGCCGCATCTGTGAAAACTTCCAACCCAGGCATCTTACATTATACTGCCCTTGGTTTCATGGAACTCCACCATTCACCCTTACATACAAGGATGATGGCTTCTATGAAGCGCTCTGTATCTAGGAGATGTACCTCGACTCAGTCCATTCCGCCATCCCTAGGGCCGATGCGAAGCAACGAGATGAGCTTAGATGAAGGGGCGCAGAAGAAGCTGCATATATGATGTGTCACACTGGAGGAGATGATAAAGACGACTTTGAATACTCCGACGACCCGATCTACTATCATAACCAAAGTGACTAAGTTGGTGACTTTGTCCGTAAAACGGGGGTAATGTTACAATCGACGTATGCCCCTCTATTTCTTTATCTTACTTCGTCTGTCTCCCTTATGATTACTTCATCATTCCCTTATATACTATTTTCGCTCACGGTCACTTGACCGTACATTCATATGTGACTCCTCCTGACTTGTTTCTCATTCCTTACGTCATACTGTTCAACACGTTGTATTTCACTGCCTTCCCCTTTTGGATATGCAGCCATTATGTATCTGATGCGCCTGCCCTGAAGTACGGTTATCCTTACGTATATAAGCTTGCATAGATACACTGTATTTCTTCATTCTAATCTTACTGGGTTTCACCTGGATTCTTCCTTTGCTAAGGACCTCCAATCCTTAGTCGTCTAAGATCGTATCTAAGCTTAGCACACCTAAGTCTTAGTCTAAAGCGAACTTACTTTGCCTCGACTCAGCTAGTTCTGTGTACCTTTACTCGGACCTACCTTCGTCATTGTAGAATGTATTCGACTCAGCCAGTCTAGTCCTCTCCGGCACTCGACTGTCTATGTCACTTACCTCCTCAAACTGTGCTAGGCCTTTGTCCGGCTAGTACTGCGAAACCACAACTCCTGATACTGCTTGTTTGCGGCAGTTGTGTTCAGGACTATCCCAGTTCGTAACAGTTGCCATCATCAGTGGTACTACAGCAGAACAAGATAATCCGAGAGCAAAAGTATTACAGTAAGGGTGCTAGTTAGCGATACTGAAATAGTGACAGTGGTAACTGCCAAAGGTGAACATTATGTCTGCAGTAATGATCAAAAACAGCGGCAACGGTAAGAGTCACTGGTAGCAGTCTGAGACTCCATAATGAAATCAAAGATCTAAGAATGAGAGCTTAGCTTGTAGTATGTCATGGCAACTTATAGCAGTACTAAGTGCCGATAGATCAAAAGTTTAAGGCAAGAACAAAGATAGAATTGCATGAAACAAAGGATTAATACTATGAGTGACTTCTACAGCTACCACAGACAGAGGAAGTGAAGTACAAAAAATATCTGAGAGGCTTTTTAACATAGTGCGTGAGCGACCAGGATGGATAGGCAAGTATAGTAGTGAGTGTGTGAGGCAAATGGACTGAATATGTAATCATGCTGCTGGGTACTGCAGCACGAGGCATACATGTAATAGCACTTGCTGTGGGATCAGTTTTGACAGTTACTAATTAATATGCACCAAATGGAGCTAGATGGACTTAGGATGGACATGGATGGATGATGCAGTTTGGATGGTTGGTACGAGTGCCGCTTGACATTCAGTTCCCTTGGCTATGATCTGAGACGTGTGTAGAATAGCTAGGACACGAGCCTAGCGGCAATATGGTTGCTACACTGTGACCAACCCCAGTTGTAACAGTCCTAGCATTATTTTCATCATTTGAATGTGCTGACATTCACATCATTCAGAACATTCCTGGCATAAATTGTTATAAAAACAAAGGCTGGCCACCATATGGCTCTATGGCAGAACTTGTGCCCTCAAAGGCTTCTGGTCAGGGTGCCTTTCATGCCCTCCTACCATCTAGCACTGTTTCCATGCCCTCAATTGCCTCCAGCAGTACAGCTCCCCCAACTTTGAGCTTCTGTGATCTCACCATGCAGGATCAGGAACACATACTTGATGACCTTGAAAAGTCTGATTCAGACAGGTCAATCATTATGATGCCTCCTCTGCCTCCACCTGCCCCCCCCTTTGATGCAGCACATCAACCTCCCTTTGCCCCCTCTATGCCAGGCACCTCCATAAGCACCATCTCTCAATCCAAACCCCAGTCAAAGTCTGCAGAAAAATGCAAATCCAAGGGTAATGACAATGCAAGGTCCCTCGCTCATCCTGCAGGCTCGACAAAGGAGGCATCAGTCAGCAGAAAAACTGTGAAGTCCTCATGTGTCACTGTCCCTGAAGCTTTTCAGGAGGTGGGTGGTGATATACATGACCTCAGTTCAAACATCAGTGTTGCAGTGGTCACCCTGCAAACACATGCAACACACACTATTTCACACTCAGTTGAACCTGTTTCTGTGCACCAGAGGAATGCTATCAACCTGTTGGTCAAAGAGGGCCTACAGGACAATGAGGTAGTACATATTATCAAATGTTTCATGTGAGACATCTCTCTCATTGATTCATACTTGGCTCTCAGTGGGCAGGATAGTATACAAAAGCTTTACTTACAGGATCTCTTGTCAAATCAGTAGTACTGTACTCAATGTAGTACAGTGGCTCAAAAAAGTGTCTTGATGTTTGTGGATTTTCATCTAAATGCTTTACTGTAAGTCAGGGTGTGAGAATATGACTAAGCCATAGGGAGATGTCAGAAAGCCCTGCCTCTCAGCTTCATTATTGGTCACTGTGGCGTGGGAATACGCTTACACCATGTGAATATATAGACATTTTCATTTGGTGATTCATTGAGACACTTTTTTGACTTTCAGTTTGACCAACAGAATCTCTATAATTCTGATACTTTATGTGACCTCCTGTTGTTCTAATCACTTATGCCACTCTTCTAAACATATTATCTGTCAATTTCTAATGTTGCTCCCTAACTATCTTTTATTATCCTGCTACAACTTTGTCCTATAGCTGAAATAGCCCCTATTGTAAAATTTAATAGGCTGTAGGCAATTTCTTGAGTAATTACCAGAGATATTTGATACATTTGAGGTTTGTGGACTGTCCTTGTCATTACAGAACACTAATATTGTGGTTTTTAGGCTATTTCATAGCTAACTTGAAAGCTCACAATATATGACAACAGATATCTTATTTATCATATTCTGACTAGGCAGGCTATTGATGCTACTAAGTCTATAAAAATCATCAATTACATTATCTCTACCACTGGCCTAGCTCAGACAGTCAGTAATACCATCAGGGTCTCCAATTTAAAGGCTGTAATAAAGCATAAAACTCACTTCTATCTCTGACTCATAGAAAGACATGACAAAATTTTGCTTTAAAGCATTAGTACTGGGCTATTAAGGACTGAAGTGGGGTTATCTGGTCAGATGAGACCAAAATGCATAGGAAGGGGTCATATAGCCTGAAAAATCTGTGAAAAAAAGCAAGAGATATACTAGAAGCAGGAGAAGTTAAACAAAGCCTTGACTTTGGAAGATGAAACTTGATGGTACAAGGCTATATGGGATGGAAATTGTCTGTGAAACACAGGGGGTAATAAATACAGAGTGTTCTATTTCATTTTAGATAGGTGTCTGCTCAAAAGTATGTAGGAGCCATGGATTAGTAGAGAAGACACTATCTTTCAATATGATAATGACCCTAAGCACACATCTCAATTGGCCACCAATGACTTGAAGACCATAATATTAGTATTCTGTAATGACAAGGACAGTCCACAAACCTCAAATGTATCAAATATCTCTGGTAATTACTCAAGAAATTGCCTACAGCCTATTAAATTTTACAATAGGGGCTATTTCAGCTATAGGACAAAGTTGTAGCAGGATAATAAAAGATAGTTAGGGAGCAACATTAGAAATTGACAGATAATATGTTTAGAAGAGTGGCATAAGTGATTAGAACAACAGGAGGTCACATAAAGTATCAGAATTATAGAGATTCTGTTGGTCAAACTGAAAGTCAAAAAAGTGTCTCAATGAATCACCAAATGAAAATGTCTATATATTCACATGGTGTAAGCGTATTCCCACGCCACAGTGACCAATAATGAAGCTGAGAGGCAGGGCTTTCTGACATCTCCCTATGGCTTAGTCATATTCTCACACCCTGACTTACAGTAAAGCATTTAGATGAAAATCCACAAACATTGAGACACTTTTTTGAGCCACTGTATATCTACCTCATGAAGGTGAATCTCGGAATCTCTGTCCTCCTGTTGGTGCTTATGACTGAGAATGGCTTGATTGGACTCATGCTCATGGGTGGCACAAAGCCAGTCATATTTCTTTGTGTCACATTGGTGCTCACTCTTTGTTTCAAGCTTTGCAAGGAAGCATTGATGCTTGTTCTCATGGAGTGACATGGTGCTGGATTGCAAGCTCTCAATCTCATCCCAGACCAGGTCTACCTGCTGTAAGATATCAGACTTGGCCTTTTTCTTTGAGCCAGCCACACTGTTTGGCAGCAATAAGGTCTGTGGAGTCGGAGACACATGGTAGTCCAACAATGGTGTTGTATTGCATGATGTCAATGAAGGTGTTGACATCCTGCATGCCATGTCCAATGTTAGCTTACATTGCCCCCCCTGGCTCAATGGCCTTTGGGTGCCAAATGCTGAGTGGCTGTCATAAAATGATGTTGGGGTCTTGACAGGCATTTCAAATGGCTGGGGAGCATCAGAGGGAGGAGAGGGTGATGCAGCAAACTGCTGTTTCTTCTCTGCAACTTGGGAAGGGCTGTTGAGAGTACCAGTACCATCGTACATGATGTCATTGTCATCATCATCATGAAGGTGGTCTAAAGCATCTCCAAGGGGAGTAGTAAAAGAGCCACTCGCATTATCATTTGGAGGTGTAAAATTGTCCTCGATTTCAACATCAGGGGAATTACACAAGCCATGAAGGTGTATTGGAGGTAGATTTTTACCAGGGGGGGGAGAGGGGAGTAGGAGCATGCAGTTGTGAATTGATTGGAGGATTGCCATATGGATGTACAGCTAAAGGGACTCCAGGTGGTTGTGTGGTGGGAGGAGGTGTGTTGTGAGCACCAGTGGAGGGACCAGCCCCACATGGTTGGACAAGCAAGTGTAAGGCACTAGTATGGTCAATACCAGGCTTAGATGAACAGGTTTTTGCTGCCATAGATGGATTGGAGTGCCATATTGCATCAAGCTCCATGTACCATGGGAGCTTGACAAGAACAGCATCTAGAAGGTCAATAAGCCAACTGAAATAAGTTAATGGGACAAAAGACTCACCTAGCAAATTATTTGTAGCCATCCCATCAAGTGGCATTACACCAGCACCCATATCACTGAATCAAGTCTTAAGCCTTTTGTATTTTGATCTGAGACTTGAGGGATTTGATCAGTGTATGTACAAATAAGAAATGAAAACTTACTTTGTGATGTGATCAGAGACTGCATCGCAGAATTTCTTCTGATTGTGCACATATGCCTGCCCATACTTTGGATGGCCAGTAAAGATGACCTTAGCAATAACAGTGCAGATCTGCCTTTTGTCTGAGCCCAAGGGCTGATTGTTGACAGGGGACATGGCTTTTTCCCATCAGACTAGAAGGGTATCCTGCAATCAGCAGGGTGAGTAGTTAAATAGTTCACTAGCACATCAGTTAGGGCACTTTTACTTTGCTATTGGATAGTGAGTCTGGACACAGACAATTCAGATGGGGCATTGGGTTGTCCCTCAGAGGATGGTATAGAAGGTGCTGGAGGATTCATGGTCTTTGAGTGCACTTGAGTGTCAGTGTGACAGTCTAGCTGGTGCTAGCCTTGCATAGGTCCATTTCCATTATTGTCTAGCCCCTATACCACATAGCGTGACCACCCCTAACCCTAACACTATCAATATATACAGTTACTGAGGATACTGCACCCTTGTCAGACTACCATGCTGCAGTACCGAGCCATGCCCAATGAGCTGATGTCCATCGAATGCTCATGCCATGCCAAACTAGTTCCATTTGGTGCATAGTACATTCCCATCTACCACTGCTAATCCCATAGCAAGCCTTATTACATGTAGAATGTGTGCCGCAGCATATGCTGCACCATTACATACTACTATGGCTAAAGTCTCACATACTTGCTACTACTTTCGCCTATTGATTCTGCCTACTTATGATATATGATAAAAGACTGCTGACTTCTCCTCCATTCGACACTCCCCTTCTACTGTACAGCAGTAGGAGAAGTCACTTACTATCATTTTCTTATATTATATCACTCATTTGACAGGATTCCCATACCACCACCACTATCGCTATACAGAAATACATCTTCTTTGAAATCCAAATATCTCTAAGAATTCTTTGATGGCCTTCACCCTCGACACTATCTTCACTGCTATCATTGCTATGCATCGGTATCATTGTCATCACACCATCACTCTTTGCTATCCCTCAGCATACAGCGCTATCATAGTTATCAGTACACGCTATCATACCACTCGTTGTTAGTGCTCCCCATGGTATCATTGGTATCATTGGTATCACCAGCATCATCAGTATCCATCTTTCACAGGATGCTTAGCATTGGCATCCATGGAACTCACAGTGCTATCAGCAGCATCACTACCACTATCATCGGCATCACCTTATAGGAGTATCACATGTCTCATATCAGCACTTGACAAAGTATATTCACTAGCAACCCCTCTGGTCGAATGTTCTTGCCTTGCAAGTATAGCAGCTAGGTAGACACTTGACATATACTAGTCTAGGGGGTAGTTCACTATCACTCTAGCTAAATTCTAGTCTTTACATTGGCTCAAAGTCTTGCAGAATGATGCACACATTGATGAGCAGGAGGTATAGCATTTGAAACTCTGTCTTGTGGCACTTGCCTGACTTTGAATTGAGGTGCCATTTGTTGAGGTTTTAGCCAAGAGTTTAAAGCATTCAAGCAAGTTTCAAAAGGTGTTAAGTGAGTTTCAAAAGTTACTTTGAGTACCACTACTATCTAGCTCTGATCCTCTTGATGATCCAGTTTTCAAGACAGTGTCAGATACATTAGATGGTGTCTGCATTCCCCCTATGAAATCTGCTCTCTCAGACTGGAAGATAAATGATGGTATTCTCTATTTCTGCAACTGCACCTATATTCCCCCAGCTCATTGTGCCACTATCCTTTGCTGCTATCATGAGAATGCTGCTGCTGGTCATCCTGAATGCTTCAAGATAGAAGAATTAGTGAAACAGGAAGCTTGGTGGCCCTCTATGAGGGCCTATATCTAAAAATATGTTGAGGGTTGTGCTCTTTGTCAGCAAATGAAGGTCAATACTCATCCCATTCAACCCCCTTTTGTCCCCATCCCCTCCTCCACCACTTGCCCTTTCTCTCAGGTCTCTGTCAACCTGATTCCTGATCTTCCTGTTAGTAATAGTTTTGATAGTGTCATGGTCATGGTAGACCATGGACTTATGAAGGGGGTAATTATTACTCCTTGTCAGAAAAAGGTTACATCCGAAGGAGTGGCCAAGCTATTTTTGAAACATGTCTATTGCCACTTTGGTCTTCATGACAAAATTATATTAGATTGTGGACCACAATTCCTCTCCTGTTTCTCAAAAGAGTTAGCATGACTCCTTGACTACACTATTGCCCCATCCACTGCTTATCACCCTCAGACTGATGTCCAGACTGAGCACCTGAACTAGGAATTTGAAATGTATCTTTGCATCTATTGCTGAAATAACCTAGAAGAATGGGTCAAGCACCTCCCTATCACTGAATTTGTTCATAACCACTGAAAACATAATGCCCAAAATGCCTCTCCCTTCTTCTTGATGACAGGATATGAACCTCATGCCATTCCCCATCTCATCCACAACTCTACTGTCCCCTCAGCAGAAGAACAAGTGCACTCTCTGCAGAAGATACAAGAGGAAGCCATTGCTTGCCACAATATCACCATGCAAAAGATGGAAGAATGATCATGAGGTGAGAAGTACTCCATGTGGAAAATAAGAGATAAGGTTTGGTTATTGGCTGCTAATCTTAGACTGTAACTCCTGTCTCAGAAGCTCACACAGAAATGATACAGACCTTTTCCAATCATCAAAGTTCTTTTGCCAATCACATTTAAACTCTGACTTCTCCTGCAATGGAAGATTCACCTCATATTCCATGCTTCTGTCTTATCACCCTACAGCAAAAATGACATCCACAGTCTGAACTTCCTGGAGCCACCCCCTGACATCATTGAAGAAGAAGAATATGAAGTGGAAGCAATTATCTCATGTAAAGGAACCAGCAAACACCATAGGTACCTTGTGATGTGGAAAGGGTACTCATCAGCAGATAATAAATGGCTTCCTGAAGAAAACCTCTGCAGCTCTGCTTGAATTCTAAGCACTTATAAGAGGTGACATGCCCTCTAACCATCCTCATCCACACTCAGGAACTCCTATGATTTGCAGCCACTTCTTCATCCAACATTACTATGCCTGCCTACATTAACCCTGTTACCTCTGCTGTCACTCTTAAGCAAAAGACTGAAAACTATGGTAACCTCATTAGAGACATCAATGGCACCTCCTTCATCAAATATGCTCTCCTTTGTGAAGGGCATGCCATTGAAATTGACAATATCCTCCAGTGAAACAACTCTTTCATACCTAAACTTATCATCTGCACTGCCACCCTCATGGGCAAGATTGCTACTGGGGTTAATGATCCTACTATCCAGCAGTAGTTCCTGCACTGCCAACCATGCATCCATCATTATAGTTTACTGCTATTGCCTGATTCTCTTACAGCATGTGTTGAGGAGGCTATTTATGTTGTTGCTGAACATTAAGCAGGTGCTGTTTTTTCTCCCTCTCCACAGAGAAATTCATCATCAACTACATTGCTTACCACTTCCTATCCAAACCCTTACCTTCATGTTGCTACTCTTGGTGGCTTACTGGCTAGTCTGCAGGATACCACCACAACTATTATCCAAGAAATTCATGATAAGGTAGTGCATAATTCAGAAGTACAGTAATATATTAAAAAGATGGTTGAGGAGAAACTCCCACCCACCACATTCATTGCTGAACACCCTAATTAGCTGTATGAGCCATATACTCAGGAATAAGTTAACACAGCTCATGCATTAGGGATCAACCCCGATGAATTAGTAGGGTTAGGAGCAAAGCTAAAGGACCTTTACATTCATCCCCCTATGAATATTCCCAACAAACACATTCTGTTGAGCTACCTATCCCTGTCATGACATCCATCATTGAAATGCTCAGTCCTGCTCCTGTGGAGGTGCTAGTCAAAGCACTCAGCCCTATGTCCTCTTCTGAGCCTGTTGAGCTAATTGCAGCTGCAGAGCAATCAGATAACAACAATATCCCTTCCTCATTGATTCCTCCTGTCAAAATCATCCCTATAAAATGACTATGTGGAAGCAAGGGAAAGAAGAGAACACACTCCACTAGCCCTAAACCATCACCCATTTCATAAATCCATCTCTAATCTCAATGAAAACATGAAATGTCATTTCTGCACCACCCTTGGGCATTTCCATGCCAATTGCCCTCACTACCAATGTTGAATTTGTAAATGTTTCACACCAGGACATCTTTCCCTCTACTGCTCCCAGTTCAAGGGTCCTGCCCCATTCACCCTCACCTATCAAGATGACAGCTTCTATGATGCACTTTGAGATTGGAAGGTCAGGATGGACAAGATAGCTGAGAATGCTGAGGCATTGAGGAAATAATACTGTGCAGCAGAAGAGGCCACCTACATGCTTTCAGGTAATGCAGGAAATGACAATGAGTTCCTTGATGATCAAAACTACTATGACAAGTTGTACAAGCATAACTTGGATCATTAAAGTTGGTGACTTTATGCATTAAAACAGGGGTAATGTTACAGTCTATGTATGCCCCATTCATTTTCTTTCATGTCTACATCTTGTCTATGTTTTGCTACATGCTTATATCATTGTTTCCTTTCATGTTTCAACACACCTGTATGATACTTGCCTTCCTTATCAGGATATGCAGTTGTAACTATCACTTTCTCATGACCTCTAGGGTCCCCTTGGTCTGTGCATGCATATTGGCTTATTTAAGCATAGTGTATTATGCTTGTATTCCTTACTTTAATCTTACTGGGTTTTACCTGGAATATCCATTGCTAAGGCCTCTCAACCTTAGTCATCTGAGTCTTTCTCTAAGTCTTTGCACTCCATTGACTTAGTCTAAACTCTTGATCTTGTACTTGACTTGGCTAAGTCTAGTACGATGAACCTTTGCTCTTGTGCAGAGGCATAGCAGCTCAAGTGAGTCTTAGTTCTCTTTTGAGCTATGCTTGTTGAACTATCCTAGTTCATAACATACATAGTCAGATATAAAGTAAATATTAATGACAGTAAGTGCATACCTCAGCCACTATCCAAATGAAGGATGAGAGAATGACTGAGGGAAAATTACATGACAAGGGTCCATTATATGATAAGAAAAACAAGCTCACTAAGACACAATGAGGCTCACTTGAAAATTCCTAACCTCTCCACTATTACATGTGCACCCAAGCACTTCCAAGGCACACTTAAGCATGCAAATGCTAGTGCACACACAGTAGCACCAAAGCATGATGAGATGTGATGAAGCATGATGAAGTGTGTTATGAACTGGGATAGTTCTGAACACAACTGCCGCAAACAAGCAGTATCAGGAGTTGTGGTTTCGCAGTACTAGCCGGACAAAGGCCTAGCACAGTTCGAGGAGGTAAGCGACATAGACAGTCGAGTGCCGGAGAGGACTAGACTGGCTGAGTCGAATATGTTCTACAATGACGAAGGTAGGTCCGAGTAAAGGTACACGGAACTAGCTGAGTCGAGGCAAAGTAAGCCCGCTTTAGACTAAGACTTAGGTGTGCTAAGCTTAGATACGATCTTAGACGACTAAGGATTGGAGGTCCTTAGCGAAGGAAGAATCCAGGTGAAACCCAGTAAGATTAGAATGAAGAAATACAGTGTATCTACGCGAGCTTATATATGTAAGGATAACCGTACTTCAGGGCAGGCGCATCAGATACATAATGGCTGCATATCCAAAAGGGGAAGGCAGTGAAATACAACGTGTTGAATGGTACGACATAAGGAATGAGAAACGAGTCAGGAGGAGTCACATATGAATGTACGGTCAAGTGACCGTGAGCGAAAATAGTATATAAGGGAATGATGAAGTAATCATAAGGGAGACAGATGAAGTAAGATAAAGAAATAGAGGGGCGTACGTTGATTGTAACAAAGTGCAGTCAAGCATGAAAAGCATGAAAGGTGTGAAAAGGTGTGGTGAGGTGCACACTTTGCCAAAGGTGCAAACTCATCTGGTTTTGTCATGTGGAACAGCATATTTTCAACCTTGGCTGCCTGTTGATGTGACTGAATGGGCTCTCAAATATTGTAGTAGTACAGGAAATAAATGAATAGGGGTATGCACAACTGTAACAGTCACCTCACAAACTAAATCACAATCCAGCTATAATGGTCATATTTTCCTAGTCTTCATCTAATCTATCATGTCTTGTCTGCTCCAGCTTCAAGTTTTCATATTTGCAGGAATGTGCATGTGCAGTGCTGAACAGGTAAATTCCCCATGAGCAGTAACATATTATTAATCACTTCATCTACTAAATATATGGACACAACACTTTTTTCAGTACATTCTTAGCCATCCATCAGAATTGATATTCTGTCTGGGGAGAACTGACCCATAAGTTCGGTTCTCAGTTCTCAGAACCATCCATCACTAGTGCCAGTAGAGAAATCTGAGATATTGGTTTGAACATCATCGAGACGTATAGTAGATGACTTAACTAAATACTACGATAAAAGCACTCCCTAGTCCTGTCTCCATGGAATAACACTAAATTACTTTGATTACGAAAGTTAGATTAAATGAAAGAAATCCCCCTGCTCCTTACAGAACACTGGACAACCGCTAACTTCATTAAGCATTACATATTACTGCCAGTCGATGTATGCACGCGCTCCTCGAAAGCAATAGAGGTCATGCTGGTCATGGCATCGCGGTCGGCAACAAGCTTGGCGTGATATTCTCGAACGCTAAGGATTAGGCGGGGTCCTAATACAAACATCTGCACGACCTCAAAAATTTGAAGTAAGCCATCAAAAATCTGGAATTTTAGGGAATATGGAGCCTGTGGAGATGATGAACTGTGCAAAGGTGAGTGCAAGATTGACATACTGCCGTTGGAGCGAAATTAGCAATGAGCTCGAAGCAAGAAACAATAACAAAGCTACACATGTCCAACCCTTTAGTGAAAAAAAGGAAAAATAATTACAACATAAGCTCACCTCGCAAAGTAAAGCACGTGAGTTTTCATCAACACCGTGAAACAGTTCCCGATGATCCTCCCTGCCGAATGTCGTCGCAGTTCACGAAAGTGTTTTACCGCAATACAGACTGCGAGACACATTGCAAGGACTTCCCACACAGTGGAGAGTATCCAAGCGATGGAAAACAGAAGTAGGACATTTTTTCCATAATCAATCGAGCACTGATAGGTGCCGGAGAGAACGAGTTCCTCTAGCATTCAGCGATTAGACGCATATTTTTGACATCCATAAGTAAGCGCACCCCCTGAAGTATACATCGTTGTCATTATGGTTGCAATTCCATCGGGAATGCTGACCGCCAGAAAGGTGATAATGAGAAATATCAGGGTCTTTCTGGATCGTTGATACATGGCATGCAATCGGATGATGATAATGACTTGCAGTCAAATCAACATCACTGAGGTCTTGCAAGTGCCAAGCTCACCTTTCAGCATTGCAAATACAACGACACTAGTACAATTCCATACGGTGTATACAATAAAGCCTGATCAATCCAGTCAGCAACAATCCCCATGTAGCACACACTTTGAACAGGCTCACATCTAGTAGTGTAGTGTGGCAGTCATTAAAGTTAGTGAAGAAGCATACACACCCCTACAGGGCAGCACGGTCAATTGGAGGAGAATGGTGGCATCTGTGCAGAAGACTCACTGTATCTGGTAGCGGGATGGTCGGAACATTGTCTGTATGCCACTTGTCAGAAGAAGCCAAGACAGTGAATGCACTTGGGAGACATACCCAACATGGCTAGGCTGGTTATGAAAGATAGATGATTAGCACAACACTGATTGTTCAGCCTTGCTTCGGAACATACGCAGCATCTAAGATTCCAAGGTAGCGCACCTACAGAGGATACTTTCAAGTCAGCACAACGTGGCAACCGTAACAAATAAGCTACATACGCCAAGATATATAATTGTCATTAGGGACCAACGTTGCCTCTGAAATTAAGTGTACTCTCATGTCTGTTCCCCTGACACGAGACTCTACTCACCCAGACCAATTCTACCTATAAACCATTCTCAGCAATATGGCTGCTCTGGTCATAGCATTGACATACCTCCTGTCCTAATGTAAGTGCTGAAAATAGTTGCAAGATATCAGCAATATTTTAATATTATCATGCTCACTCCAATCATACGTCACTATAGCAAAGGCGGCAACTGCAAAACAACAGCCAAGGTTAGATTGAGACATCAGCCTCAACATGCAATTGCTCAATACGAACCTGAAAAATAGCTGGAGAAACGAGATTCATCAATGATTGGCCACAAAGTGGGATCATTTGAGACTATGGTCATATTGGTAGAAAATGGGGTGCGGGTGAGAGGCGAACTTGGTGGTCCGTATGGGGGTGACATATATATCGCCCTGTACTTGGATTACTAAAACAAAATCGAGGATTACTCGCGATCAATTGACAAGGTAGGACCGACCCAGGAATTGAACGTAAGTGTTTGTCATGAAACACTTGCACGGACGGAAAATTGAATACCGTAACGCAAATTGTGGCGCCATGCTAAAAATAAACCGTTTGAAATAGGCGAGATCAGAGATCCACACGAGGCAAGGTTCTATCTGTTTGCAAGCACATAGTATACTAATGTCTGCTATCCATGCTCTTCGTCCTTGGACCATCTGTCGATTCATGAGCGCATTACATTCTCGCTCTCTGCCTCAGTTATTGAGCTTTCGTATCACAAGGTTATCAACAACGATGAGTGCAGAATCTTCGATCTGCATCGTGGAGTTGCTGCAGTGCAGAAGCGCTGACTCGGGCGGGCCATAGCCAGAGATAGCCTAGCTGAGAATCCATTATCGATATATTGTAAGGATACGATGTTATCGCTAGAAGCCTGACTTGTGCTAGATAGTTTATAGTCAGATGATCTGCAAGCCGCCAGAGAAGGAATCCCTACCGCCCTCTAGCATTTCATCACGTCCTTCCACAGCTCTCCCATCCTCCTGCTCAACACTTTCCTTAAGATCTTTCCAGAACCGCACTGCAACATCTCCACGCGGGTTTTCCCCATCCGTGGGGTTCTGCTGATGAAATGTGTGCAACGAGTTCCACATATTAAGTTAAGATAACAGGTCATTCCGCGTCATCTTCTTGCGTATGATCACCGAGCGTGGAGAAGGGAGAGATGGGTAGTGGTCGCCTGCGATGTATTAGTGCAGTGTTGTGAAATGATGGATCCAAGATAAACCTGTGGAGAATACTCTCTGAACACGCCGGATATAATTTCATTGCCTTCTGGCACCTCAACCAAGTGGTTTTCCAGAATAAAACGGCCGAGTTGCTGCCAGTATGGGCCAACGCTATTCAGTGGATCAATGCCTTGACCATAAGCGTTAATTATTTTCTTTGTGAATGACGGGTAACGGGTAAAGCGAAACACGGAGTAGATTTAAGTCAAGCAAATGTCAAGCATAAGAATAGCTGGACAAGTAATGGCTCGCAAATGGGAATACATACTCAAAATGCAGTACTCCCATTCTTTCTCAGCACCCTCGCGAGCTCAGGCTACATTTTGTTCCGATCGAACCAATGACCTGCCTGGGCTACAACCATGCAGACACAATGAATAAATAGTACGACTTGATCCTGTCTAGCATACGCACCAGCAATGACTAGATCCACACTGCTATCCTCCAAAAATGGTAGACTCTCTGTGCTCGTCTGTACGTACTCGTACTGACCAGTGCTCAATGGTATTTTCTCGAGGGTTTCTTGGGCGACTTTGATCATCTTAGAACTCGGGTCAACGCCAATGATGTGCTTGAAGGGTGTGAGCTCAACCGTCGCTTGACCTGGAATTCTGAACCACCATCCATTATGTCAATAGCTCAAGTCCTCCAAATTAGTGTACTGCGAAAGTGGCGGTGTGAATTCACCTCACGCAGGTGAACTTGGGTGAACTTGATAGGATACAGCAGGCGTCACCGCAAATTGTAATTTCTATTCGAGATCATGAAAATATCATACAAATTCCAGAATGAAATGCTCATTAGAAAGTTAGTTTTTTACGCACATATTATTAGAGTTATCTTGACTCCGAAGTCATGCTTTGACTTTGACGACGAGTTAGAAGTTTTCATTTACAAGTTAACAAAGTTAAACCTCCGTTAAACTCATTGAGACGACCACTGGTTCCAGGTGAATACATAGACGTCTTTGCATGCATACCATGCTTGCAAAAGCGCCGTGTATTCACCAAGAACAAACAGACACTCTGCTCAAAGTAAGTAAAAGGCGAAAATGTAGATAGTCTGAGTCTGTAGCTAACATCAGTACACCTAAATAGACCAAATGCTCTTGTGCGAACAAATAGTACCGTATCTGAGACTAAAACAAAAGAAGAGGATGTTTGGCACTGGCCCATGCAAAGAATGGATTCAGTAGGTACAATGACAGTAAGAGAGAATGACAAGAGCGAATAAAAGAAACATACGTGTCGCTGGATGAGACGAATGAGATCGAACAATGACGCGTCTCGGCTGCGAGCCCACTTGCTCATTTCTAACAACAAAAAATGAATTTGTTTACATGAGCCTGTAATATACTTTGAAACACCATAACCATAATTTGAATAAACACTACAGCGGATCCTTGACCAGATACCTCCTCCCTGCAAAACACCCGGCAAGCATTTCCCTACACAGTGCTGCTAGTTGATACATGTACACGCTCCTGAAAGACAATCAATGTCATACTAGTTTCTGCGTTGGAATTGGCCACGAGTTTGGCGTGATATTCTCGAACACTAAGGATGAGGCGTGGTCCCAACACGAACATCTGAACGCCCGATAGAATTTGAAGGGCACCATCCAGTATCTCAGCCACCATAGAAGTTGAACTCTATAGAAATAATCAACAGCGGTCACAAGCAAATATCAGCGACAGGTCAGCGTACCAAGAGGCGCTAATAAACTGGAGAGAAGAGATGCCAGCAAAGCTAGGATGTGCGGAATTTGAGTAGAAAAGACAACCACATTCACCTTGCAAGCTCACCTTGGAAAAATAAAGCACGTGAGACTTTATCAGCACTCTGAAACAATCACCGATGGTTGATTCTGTCGATTGGTTGAGTCGTCGCAGATCACGGAAGTGTTTCACAGCAACCCAGAAAGACGCAATGCGAGGGCCTCCCAAATAGTGTTGAGCATCCATATCGAATTCAGAAGCTGGAACGATCCGTCATAATTATAATAGCACACATATATGCCAGAGAGTATTAGCTCCTCTAGTGTTTGTACAATGAGGGATGTTCGTCAAGTCCACAAGTAAAGCTTACCTCCTACAACAGATTTAACTGCTATCACCATGATTGCTCCACAGGCGATGTTTATAGCCAGGAAGATGATAACCAAAAAGATAAACATGACTCTAGATCCATGATACATGGCATGCAACCGTGCAATCATGGTGACTTTGCATCATGTTTCAGTCGAATCAATATCAATGAGGCGTTGCAACTCACCTCCCAGTATAGCAGCTATAACCACATTTGTCCCATTTACCACGTAGCTTATCATCACCAAAACTGCCTAAATGTCACAAGGGCTAACATTACCTTATTAAGAACATTTCACACAATCGAGTGTCACGACCCCAAATATGGATGTGTCATGGGAGACTTGTACATTATAAAGCCTCCTCACAACATCAGCAAACTACCTATTTGGGGTACATAACTCCCACAGCCATACAACTGGCACAGAGTCTTACAGTGTGCACAGCAGTGCAAGTCCTTTCCAAAATTTATTTTTAACTTTTGGTGCACTAACAGTTTCAATATGTGTATATAGTTAGCTAGTTTTGCAGTAAGTAGTTCTTTAGTTCAAACCTCTTGTATCTACCAAGTGTAGCAACCAAGACGTCCTTGCTCTTCCTTCTCTTGTGATAACCTAAGAGCCTGTCTGGACAATGAATAACAAATTCAATTCGCCAAGTCACATGGTCTGGGAGATCCCGGATCATACAGATTCTTTCCCACACAGGCCTCCCCACCATGACTGCCATGTCATCAAATGCATCAAGTAACAGTGATGGATCTATACGCTCCCTTCGTTCTTGTGGTACCCTTGAACTGGTAGAACTGAAGAAGAACCAAAGCAAAAGAAAGCCTGCTGCCTCATGGACACCAGAAGAAGAAACTGTCCTTGTCGACTTTCTCTTGTCTCAGTTCTCTGCAAGTGGTGATGGAAATCCCAAGGGTGCAATGCTCACTGAAGCTGCAAATCTACTGAAGGAGAGATTCCAAAATGTATCTGGTGCTGAGAAGACAGCTGGTGTTTGTAAGAACAAGTGGCAATCTGTACGTTATCAATCCGATGATGGTGTTGCTAGTGATCAGGGAAAACCCAAATGATCTACACTTTGCAGCTCAAATCAGCATATAGTGCTGTCATGGATATCAAGAACACATCGGGATTTACATGGAGTGATGAGTATGGAGCTGGAATAGTGATAAAGAATGATGATGTCTGGGATTGGTATGTCAAGGTATGTACCAGTGTTGCTACTGCTGCAGCTGGCACTACTAATAATGCAATCACTCTCAGCAACGCCCTGCAGCAAAAGCATTCAAGAACAAGGGCTTCAAACACTTATGTGCTATGGAGCAGATGACACCAAAGATTTCAAAAGGATTGCATGTCTATCGGGTGCCCCCTGTTAATGACATCCCTCAGGCTACTCCTCTCCCCTTTAATCTCAGCCAGCTTACCTCTGCAACCCAAGAAGTCATGCAAGCTAGTGGCATTAGGCTCCACACTCCTGGGCCATCAGCGACTTTCAGTGATCCCTTGTCAATAACACCGTCTACTCCATCTTGTTTCCTTGCCTCTTCTGCAGGTGGCTCAGCCCCCTCGTCTGTGTTGACAAGTGTTAGCCACAGCACAAAGCACAGAGTCAGTTCCACACCCTCAGTTGTTGAATCAGAAACAAGCTCTCAAAAATGTGCACGCCAGCCACTATCTGTAACTGCCCAGGCACAGAAGGATGGGTCTGACACAATGAAGGAGCTTACTGTTTTAATCAAAGACTTCCTTCAAACTCCCCCCCAGGTTACTTCAGCTGCATCATCTGACCCCCTTGCCCATGCCATCATCTTGTTATCAGAACACAAGACTCTTACAGAGGATGACTGGCTCGAGATTGCAGATTACTTTGCCAGGGACAAGGCACAGGCTACAATTTTTGCCAATTTTCCAGAAACAACTCGAGCTGCCTGGTTGGAGAAAACTCTCTGCAAACTCAAGTCTAATGTGATTCATGATGATGTAGTAATAGTATAGAATTGTGAACTTGAAGGCTCATAACCAGCGGTTCTGCAGAGTGTAGGATACAAACTACTTATTTTGTATTCATGTACCTGGCAATGGAAGTCCTCGTTGCCTATGCTCGTCAACATAGTCATCCCACATTTCCTTTGCAATCCTCTCCCGCCGCTGATCCGCTCTTCTCCATTCCACTGCATCAGCTGGTCCATCACCGAGTTCACCCAACACAACATCATGATTGATTTCAAGGAGGTTGCCATCAGATTCAAGGTCAAAGTCATCAGGATGATATTTTGGAATGAAGTTGTGAAGTGCGCATAGTGCTGTGGGAATCCGAGCCTGAATAGCCATGTCATATTCAGGGACATGTCACAAGATGCCCCATTGACGCTTCAGAATGCCAAAAATGTGTTCAATCGCATTGCAAAGTGCAGCATGACGGTGGTTAAATAGTTCCTTGGCATTCTGCAGCCTGTGTAGAATCTCGGTCAAACACCAACTTGAAATAATAGAGGAGTGATTGTACTTGACATTGGCCTGTCACCACTCTTTCAAATGATAACGGACACTCCAGTATGGAACAAGGAGGGCATCAGAGGTACCAAAACCAGCATCCGCGAGGAAATATCAACCTTCAGGGATTCATAAGTCATTTACATGGGCATCTGTCCACAGAGCAGCATCAGACATAGATCCGTCCCACCCACAGAGTGAATACAAGAAATGAAGATCAAAGTCACAAATAAATAGACAATTTTGAGATAAAAAACCCTTGCGGTTACGCATATGAAAGTGTTCCTCTGGCGGTACAAAAGCCTGGATATGAGTGCCATCTACTGCACTGATACACTGATCAAAGAATCGAAATCGAGGATCATTGAGGATTTTATCAGAAATTGGGGTCGTGTGAGTTGGAAATTTGATCTGGGAGCCATAAAATGGATTTGATGAGAAGAAGAAAAGCATGTGTTTGAAATATCTTGGAAAATAGATTAAGTCACTTGAAAAAAATATTGAGACCACTATACCTTGTGACTGTGTCAGGGGAGCACTGAAATCTCTCCCCAACAAGGCGGGATGATAATCCAGTGACACATGCATATAGAAAAATGCCAAGCTGCTCCTTGACTGATACACCATTGCGGGATATGACAAATCTATTGTGGTGAAGAACATACAGCAGTGCATTGAAGACATCGCAATCAACACCAAAGTTGTGCCGGATCCTGTCAGGATGTCCATACATGAGCTCATACACCCATGCTTCGCCAGTGAGGATGGACATATGATATGGGATGTGGACAGTTGAGGATAAGAACAGAAGCTGGTATGTATTCATAATCTGTAATATCATAGCTACGAGAATCACAGACCAGCGATGTCGACGTTGGTCAAATTGTTGTTGGGCTTCAAGGTCAATACCATGATCCATGTATGCGAAGCATTATCAACTTGAATCGTCTAACCGACGACTTGAAGTGTGATCCAGGATCTCCCAGACCATGTGACTTGGCGAATTGAATTTGTTATTCATTGTCCAGATGGCCTCTAAATGTCTATTGAAAGTCAGCAAATGTCTCACCCTAAATAAAATGTTCACCTTATCGACTGTTTCCAGAGGTTCAGAAGTGGTTGATGAGTCACCCATAAAGTCTGATAGAATTGGACATGGTTTTCTGTTGTGTGTGGGAGTCTGAGCTGAAGACAATAATTCACTTGTAAGGAAACAAGAAGTTTGACAAATAGTAGGAGATGGTGAAGGATGTACTTGGCTGGATGAGGACATTGTAGTAATGTTACAATCATACATACCCCTATACATTTTCCCTCTTTTATCACTTGATTACATAACATGTACCATGGACTACTTGTCTCACAATGTAGTCTACAAACTGGTTGCTGTATCTACATGGTTCTGCCACGTTGTACTATACCTTTTATGCTTTGTCATCTCATCATACATTCATGCCTTCTGTATTCATTTCATCACTTACTAGTTACAGTCCTGGTCTGTGCGCACATATTGGCCTATTTAAGCACAGTGTATTGCTTGTAGATTCTTCACTTTAATCTTACTTGGTTTCACCTGGAATCTCTTATGCTAGAGCCTTGCAACTCTAGTCATCTGAATTGTCTTTCTAAGTCTTAGCACACCTAAGTCTTAGTCATTGAAACAACTGTTACGACTGGGATTGGTCGTGATACAACTACTCAAAAGAGAGTGACAGTCATTTGATATCAGTGTTGAAGTACAAAAGAGTACTATGCTTCAATAGATGACGAAGACAGTATAGTCGTAGAGAGGACTAGACTGGCTGAGTTGAATACAAGATTGTGTTCAGACTAAGACCTTAGGAGTGCTAAGACTTAGAAGACAACTTAGACAACTTGAGTTGCAAAGCTCAAGCAAAGGAGATTCCAGGTAAAACCCAGTAAGATTAAAGTAAAGAACTACAAGCAATACACTGTGCTTAAATAGGCTAGTATGTGCACACAGACCAAGACCATGATGAGTAGGTAAGTCAAAGGATAAATATGGAAAGCATGGATGTACGATAGTATGAGGAAACAAGAAAGGTAAATGATGATGTGGCAGAGCCACGTAAGTACAACGACCGGTTCATAGACCATATCGTGAGACAAGTAGTCCATAGTTGTACATGTTATGTAATTGGATAAAGAGAGAAAATGTATAGGGGCATGTACGATTGTAACATTACCCCCATATTTATGGTGAAAACATTGTTTTCACTCATCTTGATTGGCCCAGTAGATAGGGTTGTTGGAGATGAAGTGGCCATCTTCATCATAATCATTTTTGATGGCCCTCACCTCATCTTGTTCTTGACAAGTGCATGCATACTTCTCATCTTCTTCTAACTCCCAGGCAGTGAGAGTGGCATAGAAGTTGGGATGTTTAAAGTCTTTAATGGGGAACCCTATGTCCTTCCCTTTTAACAAGGGGCAATAAATGGACAGGTGTCCAGGGGTGATGGTGTGACAATACACACAGTGATATTGCTCACAGGTCTTATGACAGTGACCTGCACCCTTACAGATTTGGCAAGTGCAATTCTCATCAGGGTTGGAAGTGGATGTGTGTAGAGGAGGGGCAACAGTGACATTACCGAAAGCAGGGTCTTGGCTTTGCGACCAATGTCACTTTCCCACTGCTTTAGTCTTTGCAATTGGGTGTGAGTCCTTAGGGATACGGGCTCAAAAGGGGCGTTTAACTTCTGGTGCCAGTACCAGTTTCATTTCTCCTGCTTCTGTGGCAGCAATGAGTTCCTCTGTAGAAGATGGAGTGGTAGTGCCTAAAGCAGCAACTGGGATGAACTCCGGAAGTTGAACTACAACTGAAGGGAGAGATGTTGGTGCTGGTTCATACAATCCAGCAGGGTGTTCTTTGGTCCAGGTTTTGACAGATTCTGGAGATGGAGCAGAGGAGCAGTGATAGTTGGGGGGTGTAGTCTGGTTCTGGATAAGGGTATGAATTGGGTTCATGGTTTGTGTCAGAGACAGGGTGAATTCTATAGTCTGATCTCATAGCATGTTGACTACATCAGTAATGGCTTGCCTTGCCTCTCTAGATGTCTTGACGGATTGTTGGATATCCTGTACGATAGCTGAAGTGGTTTTAGAGGCACTTTGAATGGCGGCCAAAAGACCAACAAGGTTACTAATAGTAGAGTGAGGGTTTGGAGGGAAGGTGGTATCTGTGAGAGTGGCTTGGCTAGCTTCCACTTCAGCCACTGGACCATACAGTCTAAGGGTTCCTTCTGCCCTGGCATTAATGACCTGAATAGCTTCTCTAAGATCTTCCTCAAAACCATGAGGGAGAAGATGTAAAGCATGAGTCCTAATGTGCCTTTGCAGGTACATAATGCTAAGACAAGTTTCTTGGTGTGGGATTCTTCTAGCCCATATTTCAAGGAGGATAGTGTTTTGGATGATATGGATGATGAGAGATGCAGTGAAAGCATCTCTCTGTATGGTGATGTTTTCAACCTCAATGGCATATTCTTTGCACATGAGGATGGCTTTGATGAAGGTGTATTCTTCGAGGTCTTCAAGATAGCATGTGAAGCATTTGGTGTTGGTGTCACATTCATGGTCTTCAGTGGGAGTAGTGACGATGGCGATGGGTCTGGCATAGTCTCTGGTGACTGGGGAACGATAGTGGACTGGAGTGACAAGGGCGTTGGTATTATCTGTGAATTCAGAGATAGAGGATTCTGTAGTGATGGAGACATTGGTCATGGCAGGTGTGTTGGGGACTAGGATGTTGGAAGACATGGCTATGGTTATTTGTACTGAGGAGTGATTTGAGATCGAAGTGGGTTGAAAAGAAATTTCAGAGTTTATGTTGCCTTTTATACCTGTCAAGGATCTTTCCAGCATTCTTCAAATTCTCCTTGGGTAGCCACTCGTTATCAGCTGATGAATAACCCTTCCATGTCACTAGGTACCTTTGTCATTTGCCACTTCCTTTGTGTGATAAGATGGCTTCTACTTCATATTCTTCTTCTTCTTCAATGATGTCAGGTGGTGGTTCTAGGAAATTTGGGCTGTGAACGTTATTTTCGCTATAGGACAATAACTGGGAAGTGTGGAACGTGTTATGAATTTTCCATTGTTTTGGGAGTTGGAGTGTAAATGTGATTGGTGATAGGACTGCAGTGATTGGGAATGGACCATATCTCTTGGGCGCAAGCTTCTTAGATGGTAATTTCAATCGTAAGTTCTCCACCAATAGCCAGACCTTTTCTCCTATCTTCCACAGTGTGTATTTTTGTCTGTATGATCACTCCACCATCTTCTGCATGGCGATGTTATGACATGAGATAGCTTCTTCTCTTATTTTTTGAAGCATGTGAACTCGTTCTTCGGCTGTTGGTACTGTAGAGTCAGGGATTAAGTGTGGGATGGCACAGGGTTCATATCCCATCATCAGAAAGAAAGGGGAAGCATTCCGTGCATCATGTTTGCGATGGTTATGGACAAATTCAGCAATTGGAAGATGCTCCACCCAATCCTCTGGGTTATTGTGGCAATAGATGTGGAGGTACATTTCTAGCTCCTGATTGAGTCATTTTGTCTGTCTGTCTGTCTGCAGGTGGTAGGCTGTTGATGGAGCAATAGAGTATTCTAGAAGTCGTGCTAGTTCCTTGGAGAAGTGTGACAGAAATTGTGGTCCATGATTGGAGATGGGTTTGTCATGCAAACCAAATTGTCAGTATACATGTTTCAGGAATAATTTGGCCACCCCTTCTGATGTGATCGTCTTGTGGCATGGAGTAATAATTACCCTCTTCATAAGCCCATGGTCTACCATGACCATGATACTGTCAAAGCCCCCAGAGACAGGAAGATCAGTGATGAGATCAACCAAGAGCTGAGCAAAGGGTCTGGTGGCTGAGGAGGGTATCATCTGTTGGCAAGCATGCAACCGTCAACATATTTCCGAATATAGGAGCCCATAGCGGGCCACCAGGCTTCTCGCTTGACTAATTCTTCAGTTTTGAACTGACCAGGGTGCCCAGCAGTAGGATGGTCATGATATTTAGTGAGGATCTCAGCCCAATGGGCGGGGGGAATATAGGCACAATTCTTAAAATAGAGTATTCCATTTTCAATCGTCCAATCAGTCAGTGCTGATTTCATGGGGGGAAGACAAACACCATCAAGTGTGTCGGAGGCAGTTTTGAAGATGGGGTCATCCAATGGATCAGACGAGCATAGGGTGTCAACAAGATCAAGATCGAGGAGATGCACAAACATAGAGTCAGGAAGGAGGGTCTGGTTGATATTATCATCCTTTCCAGATCCATGGTCAGGTCGGCGGGATAGAGCATCAGGTGCTGCAAGTTTACTACCAGCAATGTGATGTAGTTCAACGTCAAATTCAGACAAGAATAGTTGCCAGCAAGCTTGGTGGCAAGTGAGTTTCTGGGCAGTGTTGAAGTATAGGAGGTTCTTGTGATCCGTGAATACTGATAATAGGGTGGGGATTCCCTTCAAGATAGTGGTGCCATTCTGCCAAAGCTTGGATAACAGCTAGTAATTCTCTGTCAAAAATCTGATAATTATGCTCAGCAGGATTTAGAGATTGAGAAAGGTAAGCGCAGGGGTGGTATACACCATTTTCATCAGTTTGCAGGAGGATTCCTCCTGTTGCTACAAGGGAAGTGTCAGTAGCAATGGTGAATTGCTTTAAAGGATCTGAGTTTCAAAGAACTGGTTTAGTAGTGAAGGCATGTTTGAGCACATCAAAGGACCATTGTGCATTTTTGATCCATTCAAACTTCCTATCTTTCTTCGTTAAGTCAATGAGAGGTCAGGCAATGTCAGAGTAGTGATGAACAAAGGACCAATAGAAGTTGCAGAACCTGATAAACAATCGTACTTCCAAGACATTCTTTGGGACTTCCCATTTGTGGATTCCCTCAACTTTCTCCATGTTGGACATAACTTGCCTGGGCCTTATAACCATTCCCAGATATTCGACCTCCTCTTTATCGAATGCGCATTTCTCTGGTTTTCAATATAGCATCTCCTTCCTTAACTTTTCCAAAATCCTATGCATTCATCGCTTATGTTCCTCTAGATCATCTGAAAAGATAAGGAGATCATCCATGTAGACAATAAGCCATCCCTCATTGAGTTCTTGTTGGAACGTGTGATTCATGTATGCCTGGAACGTAGCAGGGGAGTTGTAGAGATCAAAGAACATGACATTTGGTTCATACAACCCAAACTCGGTCGTGAAGGCCACTTTCCATCTATCATTGGGATGAATCTGGATATTATTATACCCTGAGCGTATATCCATTTTCATGAAATATTTAGCCTTATGAAGTCGGGCGATTAGAGTTTTGGGAAGGGGAAGAGGATAGGCATTCTTGACCATCTATTCATTAATATACCAGTAGTCTTGTGTGGGTCGTAGGTCTCTGCTCTTCTTTCCAACAAAGAAGAACCCGCTTGCCTGTGGGGATTTAGATTCCAATATAAATCCTTTGGCTAGGTTCTTGTTGATGAACATTTTAACTGCATCGCATTCTTTGGGCGATAGTGGATAAATTTTCGATACTCTTGGGATATAGCTGGGTTTAGTTTTGATGTGATGGTCAGTTCCTGGTCTTTCCGGTGGTAGATGATTAAGCCCATCTTTGGCAAATACATCGGCAAAGTCATGGAGGTACAAGGGAATGAGTTCTTCGAAACTCTTCTTTTTCGCTTCCTTTTCAGCTGTCGTGAACTCTTGTGATTTGCTGCTGAATTTAAGCAGGGCCGAGTACTGTTCAGCATATGATGTCCTGTCTCGTGTGAGGGGTGTATCCATAGAAATGTCTTCAATAATCTTGACTGTTTCACCATTGAGAGTGTATTCTGCCAAGAATTCTCCTTCCTCCAGAGGGTATTCTGCAATATTTCAGACTGGTTCCTCTGGTGCATCCATCCAAATGTCTTCTTTAGTATCATAGACTTCATCGTCCTCTGTAGGTAACATGGCCAGTACTGGTTCATCTTCATCCATTACTTCCTCAATCGAAGCAAATGGTGGTGGGGGAGGTTCTCTTCTTTCATTGCTAACACTCTGCTCCACCTTCCTTTTCCCTTTCTTTTGCTCTTCTATAGGCTGCTGTTCCTTCCTTACTGGCCCTGGGCAGAATGATTCTTCTAGCTCCACCTCCCTTTTCCTTGGTCTCTATATAGGCGTGACCAGCCTCAGTGAGGGTAGCTCTACTATTCCTAGGGCAGGTTCAGCTTCAATCAGTTCATCAATCTTGCTTGATTTCAGAAGTGAGACAGTATAGGTATCATCGTCTGTGACTTCTTCTTTCTTTAGCTTCGACTGGATCCACTTCTTCCTTGGCTGTGGTCAAAAAATAGTTGGTAGTCAGTTGTTGACTCTGGCATCATTGATAAGGGTTTTGATTCCCCTGGACCTAGGCATTGTGGATAGTGTGAGAGTTTCTGCTGCCCAATCTATCATGGGGTTCATCGCCTTGAGCCATGGTATTCCTAATAGGATCTGGTCTCTTTGTCCGAGTCTTGTGACATTAAATTTTCCAATCATGACTTGTTCATCCACTTTTACGTGAAGCATGCAGTATCAAGAAATCGGTCCACTTTTGGAATAGCTTCCATCCGCAGTGGTTACTGCAAATGGCTTGTGTAAAGGGTGGGTTCTGATGTGATGATCATGAATGAAGTCCTCAGATATGAATGTTCTGGCTGCTCTGGAATTGACTACTGCGGTGGTTTCGACTGAGTCCTTTCATACTTTGGAAAAGAGGGTGATGGGAATGTGCATTTCTTTTATTTCACCTACTTTTCATACAAGTCATAAAGGTACAATAGGAGAGTCTGTCATTGACCCAGCTCTCCATGCTAAAAATCCATGTTGAGCCTTTGTTAAGACCATACTCAATAGGTGAGAGATCTGAAGGGCTTTGGCCTCAGTTCATGCACTGTGCCCCTTTCCCGAGTACTACCCTTTATTTCAGAGGAGTAACTTTTGTCTGAGGATCCAGATGTGCTTGTGTAGTGGATCCGAAGGTCCGAAGGTATCAGATATGGCATGTCCAAGGTATATCTGAAATGTATGGATGGAAAGAGTATGTCCAGAGGGTATCCAGAGCATACAGATGGATTCAAGGTATAAGGCTAGTAGCGGATGAGGTCCATACTAGAAACTAACGGATATAGACTGTTACGACTGGGATGGGCTCGTTGAACGATGGTTCAAAAGAGAACAGCGGTCGTTAACGTATCAACGCTTTACGTAGAAAAGACTACGACGTTTCAGACGACACAGATAGTTTCGTGCAGGGATGCAGTATGAAACTGGCTGAGTCGAATATAACTAGGTTCGGACTAAGACTTAGGAGTGCTAAGACTTAGAAGCTAGCTTCACAAAGACGACTAGAGTTGAGAGGCTCTAGCGAAGGATGTTCCAGGTAAAACCCAGTAAGATTAAAGTGAAGAATATACAAGTACAAGAAGGCCTTTAAATACTAAAGTACGTAGGTAGCTTTAGGGCAGGTCTATGAGTCGATACGAGTCAATGGAACATAATAGAATGTACAAGAACGTATGAGTCATAGCGAACGTCATAGAATGATGACGTGGCATAGAAGTCCATGGAATGTTACAGAACATGAGAGAACAGAATAGAACGTACAGTCAAGTGACTGTGAGAGAAGTGAACGATCACCTGATCGTGTAAAGATACAACCGTTAAGGTAATAGTGACATAAGCAGCAGAGAAATGAATAGGGGCGTACAACGATTGTAACATAGACTACCAGAGGTAGAGTCTGAAGTGTAGACTATAGGAATCAATCCTAAGTCTTGGAAGATACTTAGAGTTGGAAGAGGATTGAATTTGGATGAACGGAATGAGCGGAATCTAAGATGATATTCGAACTAAGGTTCTCTAGAGTTGTACATGTAGTTTATATACTGTAGGTGGATAGTACAGATAATCAGTGAGTCTGGAACCAGAGGGATATGCACAAAGTATAACAGAAGTCTATTAGTAAATGTGCAGTGGATCAGCAAACGCAAGTCGGATATGAAGCACAGATAACAGATCAGTAAGCAGGACAGGAATATACACAGCCGGGACACCAGTACAGGTAGATCACTGAAAGGGGATAGAAGCAAGTATGCACAGTGGACTTAAAACACAAGAAGCTGGGGCTCTCATATGGGTGATCCAGATCGGATCTGTGGTCCAGATAGAAGCAGGATCAATCGGATCTGATCGGATCTGGTCGGATCTGAGATCGGATGTATGGAATATGACAGCCTTCTTGCCTCTTCTTCTTCGGTCTCTTTGGCAATCTCCTGTTTCCTAACAGGGACTTTCTTCTTAGGACACGCATTGCCATGATGGCCAGTCTGGCCACAGTTGAAACACTGGCCTTTCCTCATATAGTCTCAGCAATCTGCTTCTGTAAGTTGATCCACTTCCATGGCATTGGGATCATTCCTTCTGGGAGGGGGAATGTATCTCTGTCCATTCTTCTTCTTTCCATTCCCAGTTCCCTTCTTAACTGTGAGACACCTTTCCCAATTGGCATTAAGGTTCACTGCTGCTGCAATATACTTCTTGATGGTTATGGGTAACGTCTCCATCTGACATATAGCACATTGGAGGCCCAGTTTAAGATCTTGTTTGAAGGAGTAGATGAGGGCAGTACTTTCTTTGAGTGACAACTCAATCATAAGGGTTCAGAATTCTGCGATGTAGTCGGTAAGACTCTCTGTGTGTTGAATCCTCCCAATCTTGGTCATGGCGTTGACCTGTTCATCTGCCATACAGAACGAGGCTCAGAATTTAGCCTTGAACTCATCAAACTTCCCCCACTTTCCACTTGACTCAAAGATATTAGTGTAGAAGTTGGAAGCCCATTCTCCGGCGGTTCCTTCCTTCATATAAGCTAATGCTGTAGCAATTTGCTTTTTGTTGGTGTTATAGTAGTTGGCATTGATATGGAAGTAGGTTTTAACAGAATAGAGCCATCTTTTGGCATCAGCAGGTGTTCCGTTAAAGTTGCCTGGCAACCCTGCTTTCAGTTCTGGCATATACTCATACATCTTTGGTCAAGATTTGTCTGGGTTCAGGGTTTGCTTTGTGGCGAGTTCTTCTGAATTCTGGGCCAAGTAGTTCTGACTTTCCATGGATGTGTGGTGTTTGATAAGACTTTAATCTTTTGTTATGACTGGGATTGGTCACAATATGACTACTCAAAAGAGAGTGACAGTCGTTCAATATCAGCATTGAAGTACAAAAGAGTACTATGCTTCAATAGACAATGAAGACAGTATAGTCGTAGAGAGGACTAGACTGGCTGAGTTGAATACAAGATTGTGTTCAGACTAAGACCTTAGGAGTGCTAAGACTTAGAAGACAACTTAGACAACTTGAGTTGCAAAGCTCAAGTGAAGGAGATTCCAGGTAAAACCCAGTAAGATTAAAGTAAAGAACTACAAGCAATACACTGTGCTTAAATAGGCCAGTATGTGCACACAGACCAAGACCGTGACAAGTAGGTAAGTCAAAGGATGGATATGGAAAGCATGGATGTATGATAGTATGAGGAAACAAGAAAGGTAAATGATGATGTGGCAGAGCCACATAAGTACAATGACCGGTTCATAGACCATATCGTGAGACAAGTAGTCCATAGTTGTACACGTTATGTAATCAGATAAAGAGAGAAAATGTATAGGGGCATGTACGATTGTAACAGCCATGATGGTGCTCACTTACCAGTATTGATTTCGATGGGCCCATCATTGCATGGCTTGTAATTGCTGAACTGGGCTGCCAATATATTTATCTGTGATTTGATCATCTTCTTTCATGCAATTACACTATCAGTTTGCTGATGGATGTTTTGCACAGCTTTATGGAGTACATGTAACTTGTGGCCAATATAATCAATGCTACCAGAATGCAGCAACAAGTGAAAGCACTGCTGAATCCAGGAATTGATGTTATTAAGAATAACCAATGCCTTCATGGTATGTTGATTGCATCCCTTTCTGGAGACTGGTACTGCATCAGGTTTTGGAGTATCTGTGGTGAGGGACAAGTCATTGATGATAGATACTCAACTGGGAATGATCTCAGCAGTACAAACTGTTGAGCTCAAGGGAAGTGTGTTTGTGGAAAGGGTCAAGCAACTAAGATCATTGGTGATGGCAGCATCTGAGGATGTGTAGTCTGCGATGATGCATGCAGAAAAATTGGTGGCAACAGAATCTATGTCAATGATTCTGCTGCTACATTCCACTTTTACATGCAGGATATGGGACACAATTGAACATTTGGCCATAAGTACTCCTTTTGGTGTGCCATTTTCGTCATATCCCCCTTTGCCAATGCACTCCTTGCACATGCATCATTTGAGTGTTACACAAGCCATGGGCATTAAGAGTTAGGGAGGTTGGTGACCTGGTGACTGCAAGTTAGGAACTTAAATGAAAAAACAAGGGCAAAATGAAGCAACTCATGAACAAGGCATCATCAGAGACAACTGTCAAGCAGAGTACAAGGTGATTGCCCATATGGACACTATTTGGGTGCAGGACAAAAGACAATAAGACAATACATACCATAATTCAGATCTGCTTGACAGTCAGAGCAGTGAGTTAATGGGTGCATTGGATGAAACCTATGTGGTGTATAACCCCTTCCATGGGCCATGGAGGATGGGCTTGATAGTACAAACTATTGGGCTGGAAGTGCACATCCATCTATTGGCCATATTATTCTTTACCTAGGCTTGCACTTGTGTGGGTGACCAATTGGTCATTCACAGACCCTATATACATTCTAGCAGAGGGTATTCTTAAGGATTATCCAAATCTGAACATGTCTCTGCATCATCAGGCAACAAGTTTACTAGGTGGACACGCAAGCAGAGCTTGCCCATCCAAATGGCTATGAATCTGTCAAAGGAGTGACTTTGGAACTTTGTCAAATTTGAGGTGCACTGAATGTAGACAGTGTAGATCATAGACAGAAATAATGAGCTCGATAGTACAAACTATTGAACTCAGAGAGATTGAGGGAACAGTGAGCCCAACAGTACAAACTGTCAAGCTCAAAGAAACATCAACCTGGGACAATGAGCTTGACAGTACAAACCATTGAGCTGAGATCTATGATGAAAGTTGAAAGTGAGGACCAAGTTGATGTCAGAACAGATGACATAAGAGTGGGGTATGTGTAGACAGGAATGGTGAGATCAATAGTACAAACTATCAAAGAGATTGAAAAAATAATGAGCCTGAAAGTACAAACTGTCAAGCTTGAAAAAACATGAGGAATGTGTAAGGACTGGAGGTCCTCTACACCTGGACCACACTTCAAATCAAGAACATTCAAGACCTACCACATGCTATGCAACTCTTGTTACTATTACTGTCACTCAGTCAAATTTTCATACCCCTTGTCTCTTTATTCCACTTTACCTTGTCAGTTGCAATGCCACTCCCCAGTGCCTCTCTTTTCACATAATTGTTTGGCTCATCCATCACTGATGACCCTTACTATTTTCACTATATATATCACCCATGTACTCTCATATATAGAGTATAGAGGCGGAAAAACAGGGAAGCCAAGTGAACAGTCACAGACAGCAATCCTGTAATGAGATCCCCACTCCAAGAAAGACTAAAAGCCTCCTAGAAAGTCCTCATCTCTAAAGCCTAGCCTTATCTATCCTCATGTTACTCACTAACACGTCTCTTATCTATCACATTCTGTTCTCTTTTCCCCTTTGAACTCACCCTAGCCTTGCAAATGGTGAGCTCAATAGTACAAATCATTGAGCTTATGGTAGTTAGGATCAAAGTCAAAAGCGAGGACTTCACAGCAAAATGATCAGGATGATGACATGATATTAGGGTGAAGTAATAATCATCCAATTAAAAGAGTTAATTAAGCATAGAGGAATGGTGAGATCAGATAGTACAAACTACTTGAGATGCAGGGAAATGATGAGCCTGAAAGTACAAACTATCAAGCTTAAAGAAATAGAGATACCAATGAGGAATGACAAGCTTGATAGTACAAACCATCAAACTCATGGTAGTTGTGAAGAAAGTCGAAAGGAAGGACTTGGATCAGAATTGATTGGACTGATGATGACATAAGACTTTGTGGCAATTTGTTTGCAAGGACCATAGGAGAAGACTTGATCTTAAAATGGAATTCATGACATAAGGTTTGCAACTATTTTGTGCCCATCCAAGTTTGTCAAAGTTTCAAGTCACATCACCCTTTACTAATCTTCAGCTACCACAACCATTTGTATGGTTCTGATAGTATGGTCTTGCCCTTATTTCCTTGAGCTCTATGGTTTGTACTGTTGGGCTCATCATTCCCTCAATCTCTCTGAGTTCAATAGTTTGTACTATCGAGCTCATTATTTCTGTCTATGATCTACACTGTCTACATTCAGTGCGCCTCAAATTTGACAAAGTTCCAAAGTCACTCCTTCAACAGATTCATAGCCATTTGATAATTTGTACCATTAACATACTGTACTGTTAGAATATGGAATATGATTTTTATTTAAATAGCACTGGTGCATTGATGAGAAACAATGGATTGCACATCTCACACAACATGTACCCATTACGTGGGAGATTATCTACTCATGGGTGGGCAATCATCAGGTGATTCATGTTGTCTGGAGACAAATCTTGATACTTTATGTTCACATTTTATCATCAGGAGGTACTTTAAATTTAAATGCCTGTCTATGTAGCTGTCTAAACTTCATGTATGAGCAGATATCCAGTCATGTGCAATGGTTGAAGTTTTTTCAAGTCTTAAATGTGAAGTTTCATTTCGAAGTCCAGGCCAGCATTAAAGATATATTTATATTTCTTATTGTCATTGATGTTCAGCCAGCAACAAAATGTTTGCTGATGCTTTATATTTTTCTTTTCATGGAATATCTCTTTAACATTTGCAATTTTACATCTGCTTAGATGATAACCTAAATATTAAGTATTGCCTTGACATTTTGCATGACATTAAAACCTGTCTTAAATATTTCAAACCCCATTGTGAAAGAAGCACCCTCCCCTTTTGGTTGAGGTAAGGCACTTTCTGAGTCATGGACCCAGTGCATTTTTCTCTGGTTGTTCACATAGAATGTTGACTTGTCATGGAACCACATGACAGTACATTAGTCCTTTGTCCAGCTCTGCAGGCATCGTGAAAGGTACACACCCTTACTGGCATTTTGGGCAGCTCAATAAGCTGCATTGGTCCAGTGACTGCCAACAGGGTTGGCAGGATTTTTTTGTCATCTCAGTCACTGGGAATATCTGTATACAGCCAGAAAAAGTTTTCCATGTTTGTTAGGTGCTCCCTCAAGGTAGGTGAAAGTTCTGAAGCTTGTGTGTTATGGTAGAGAGGTTTCAAGAGTGTCCATAAGTCCTTGAGTGCACAGTGAGCTTCTGAGACAGTTGGCAGTTGCCTCAACTCAAAGGAGTAATTGCATGCACATGCATGGATGCCATTGTCAGTGCCTGCCTCATTCTGATCGATGTTGTCATCAGCACCTGCCTCATTCTCATCATCAGACTTGCTCCCAGCATCCATGTCATTCCCATCAAAACATGACAAAGTCTCATCATCAGTGCAAATACTCATCACAGGGGCATCATCAATCTTTTCCAAAAGGAATTTGCCCACATTCATGCCAACACACTCCTCAGATTGCAGTAAGGTCCTCCTTGTCCTCAATCTCCTCACACTGAACTTTTGAGCTTTCTGCACACTACACTCGACATCTTCCATTGCACCAGATTGCACCTGTCAGAAACATCAAGCTTTCATGCACATGTTTGTTTTCTCGTCAATTGACTTACAACTTGAGTATTTTTCTTATCTGCACTTTGTTCAATATGAACCCTAGCTTTCTTTGACTGTAAATTCAAGATCCATATGCTGTGGAGACGTTTGCGTGGTGCCATGATGCTCTCTGTTGAGCCGAGTTGCTGCATGTGTCGGAGCCACAGTTTTGATGTCCGAATATTTACTGTGTAGAACTGTAATTAGCTATTAACTCTCTCATTTCTGCAAGTAATTCTATTCTGAAACCGCAAAAAGGTTTGTTTTCGATTTATCTAGCGAATGGTGGAACAGATTTTCGAGAAGTGGTGTTTCTGAATTGTTAATAGATTTATAGCTTAATGTCACTCTTTCGTCACGATTATCACGTGACGTTCGTCGGATTATGCTGTCTTCTACCTTAGTTGTGCCAGGTTTTGCCAGGACCCTCGAGATATCGCTGGCAATTGCCAAAATGGCACAACTGGCGCAGGTTTACCAACAAAGAGCTCGGATATAGTAAGCAGACTCCCACGCCTTTCCTGTCCATTCCACGTAGAGTTTAGACCATTCCAAGTTCCAACGTGTGTAGAAGTCGAATCCTTGCACTCACGATGGCTCGGATCGCAACTACATCATCATTACTTTTTGGGAAACATCTCATACGTGCCATAGTCATCGCGTTTGCTGGCACATAACTTGAAGTATATAATGAGCTACTGAGTATGATATCATTTTCCAGTAAGCCATGTTCCTCGCTGCATCTTTATTGACGCTTTCCCTCGCTTTTTCAATCACGGGATCGCCCGTTGAAGTTCGCAATTCCATTATCACCCTCCCCCTTACCAGGAGGCTAAACTTCTACAATAGTACTACCAATTTCTTGCAGCACGATAAAGCTCATGTAGCAGCCCTTAGGGGCTACAACGCGCATGATCGACGTGCCGACAGCGTTCCTTTGAAAACCTCTTTTTTGGATTACAGCATAGCAGTTGGCATTGGCACTCCCCCCATAACCTGTCAGTTCAACACTGAGAAAACATTCGTCTGCTAACGTATTATTGAAGATAACTTGGTTCTCGACACTGGCAGCTCAATTACATGGGTTGGCGCCGAGAAAAAATACGTGAGAACCAGCACCAGCTTCATGTCTGGACGGCAAATAGAAGAACACTATGGTTATTCGAATACTGGCACCAAGTCCTTCTTCTCTGGTATGACATACAATAACATCATATGTCGAAAACTTGAATACCTACGATTATTTGTAGGAGATATCTTCCTCGATACCATCACTCTCGGTGGTGGGCTCACCGTCACCTGGTTCCAGCTTGGTGTTGCTTCTCATTGGTCGGGCTTCAAAGCAGGTGAAGATGGCATCCTTGGCATCGGGCCTGAAATCTTGACACGTGGAACTATCCCAAATGACCGGCATGACACAATCCCGAGTTTCACTGACTACCTGTTTCTGCAGAAACAGATTACTCAGCATGTTGTTGGTATCTTTTTCCAGCCCGTCACTACGGACCCAGACAGCGAATTCGGGGGGATCACCTTTGGTGGAACTGACAATACCAAGCACGATGGTAACATTGTATACACGTAAGCTACCTCAGCCCCTAAATCAATCCAGACTGATAGTAATTGCTTTGTTTCAGTCCTATCACCACCACGCCACCCGCATCGCACTATTGGGGTATCAATCTGAGGATCACCTACGGCTCCAGGACGATCTTGGGCTTGACGTCTGGGACTATCGATACTGGCACCACCTGTCTAATACTTGCCTCCGGTGTGTATCTAGAGTGCAGCGAGTAATAATGGTCCAATCATCGTTCGATAGATTCCTTTGAGATGTACAAGGCTGCGACTGGCGGTACTTACGATCAGGCGACTGGTCTTCTCCATATTACCCCTAACCAGTACGATGCCCTACAGGACTTGGACTTTCATATCGAGGACGTACGTCAATTCTATCAGCCCTCTCACCCCTTGTTCACTATTTTGCACAGCAAGTCTTCAGTCTCATCCCTAACGCCCAAATCTGGCCTCGTTCCCTCAACACCAAGATTCCAAATGGTGTTGTCGGTGTCATATATCTCATCGTACAAAGCAGTGGCACACATTGGAACCAAGGAGATGACTTCACTCTTGGCTACGCATTTATCCAGCGCTTCTACACTGTGTTGGATGGCTCCAAATCCAGAGTCGGTTTTGCCGCAACCCCGTTCACTCGTGCCACTACCAACTAATATGACATTGATATACAAAGGATCGTTTTTCAGATGCAAAGCAGCATACGGATTTGTAGACTCTTCTCAAATAGGCTATGGTGACATCTCTTGATGACGGAACGTTTGATCCCGCGTAAGCAATTCGTGCCAACCCCTCCCCCCCAATGTACGTGTTCCAACTTGAATTGCACTCCACACGCCATCGCTCTTTTTTTCCTAGACTGAAACTCCTGTTCTTGAGCTTGAGTTACTATGGTTTCGGCATGTTCTTTTCAGGGTGTTGTTGGTATCCAGAATGCTGCTCATTATACACTGGAGCTGAAAAAGAGGTTTTGGAAGATGGATGAGTTTGTCACTGCCAGTCTCCGTTGATCCAGAAGACAGCGTTGGAAATCTTCCTGACTCCTTATTCACCTTCGCTGGTCGAATATTCCAAGTCTTCCTTCAAGCCAGACTGTCAATCGAACTTCTAGTTTCCCTTACGCCCTGCCTACGTAATGAGAGTGCCATCCTTGCCTTGTGCACGACTTCATTCGTACATGGGCAGCTTCGCACAAGGCTATCATGCTATATACATCAGGAAATTCTCACATTCCTTATTTGGCCCTTGAACAGACTTATTTCAACTTAACTGCCTTGGAGAAATTGGATCTACTTGTTTAAAATTTCAACTTGAATGAATTCAGAAAAAAAATGTTGAGATGTATTAATATATATGTTTTATTATATTTCACACTCAAAAAGTATAAGATATGCCAGGTGAATGATGTGAGAGAGAGCAAACAAGTTTTGAGATAAGTGAGTTAAGCTGATTGAGCATGTTAAGGAATGTGTGAATTTACTGATGCTACATAATGTAACAGTATAAAATTAATGTGCAATAATGATGGTGACATGTGGCATAAAACCAGCAGCTTCAGAACTATTATTAAGATGACCCAGGAAGTTGGAGGAGAATTCTGTGGTGATGGGATACCAAGTAATGATAAAGGCTACACTGAACAGTCACCTGTACCTGTAGGATTGATGTATCACTACCTATAACTAAAGGTTGTTTGTGATAAATGTATTACTATGGGCCACAATTGGTGTGATACATCAGTGTACTATAAACTGTAGGTTGACTTGGCCCTAGTGCAATTATAGGGTATGTCTGAGTATAGTTCCCTGCTGTACTGCTATACTGCTATACTACTACTGGAGTTCTGGTCCTGAGATCAACTCATCTACAATCAGGCCATCTAGATTCTATGTTTGAGCCATGCTTCTCTTACCAAGATCAAGTCAAGTCTGCACTGAACTTCAGGATGAACATAGATGTATATTGTGTCTGAGACTGCTGCTACACTGATACTCTAGTATCTTGGTGAAGCACTACTCATCAGATTCAAAAGTCCATAGCTACAGGAGGTGCATCAACCAAAGGACCACTATCATCATTGGAAACTGGCACAGGCACTGTGTGGATGGGATTGAGCTGAGCAATAAAACTCCAAAGAGCTCAAAATGACATCTGTATTGCAGAACAGAGTGCAGCTTGATGATATGCATATGCCTGCAAGCTCTCTTGCTTGGTAGTCTTCTCCAATGAGCACAGAGTTGCATGCTGATGCCACCAGCAGCTTTTTCATTCTAGAAAGGTCAGCACTCACCTCATTTCCTCAACTAACAACTCCACTTCCTCAGACTATTGAGCTGCATGTGTGTGTCCCTTACACCATTCTATATAGACACCTATGTAAACCAATTTGAGTGAGTTAGCTGTTGGTCATGGTCTTGAACATATGCATTCTCAGATAGACTGGTGTCCCCATCTTTCACCAGCCAGATCCAAGAGATTGTACCAGTGCCCTGAGTGTGATCACCTGCAAAATGGCCCATAGGTCAAACATCTCTGTATTTGAGTGGTAAAAGCCTTTTCTCCTAGTCCATCTTATCCAATCAACAGCTAAGTGATTCTGTCATGAACTGGGATAGTTCTAATGAGCAAACTCAAAAGAGAGAATACATTGAAACAAGTCAATCTAACCTGAGCAGTAGGGAACTACCACCTAGGCTAGTATATGAGTCAAGTGCTCTGCCTATGCTGCTACACTTGCAAGCAAGTATAACAGAAGTCTATTAGTAAATGCACAGCAGATCAGTAAACACAAGTCGGATATGAAGCACAGGTAATGGATCAGTAAGCAGGACAGGAATATACACAGCTGGGACACCAGTACAGGTAGATCACTGAAAGGGGATAGAAGCAAGTATGCACAGTGGACTTAGAACACGAGAAGCTAGGGGTTTCAGATGGGTAATCCAGATCAGATCTGTGGTCTGGATAGAAGCAGGATCGATTGGATTGGATTGGATTGGATTGGATCAGATCTAAGATCAGATGTATGGAATATGACACTTGACCAAAATATTGCTTGGCAATGCCATTGGCCTGGTCTTTCCTGGTCAGCATGGTTGAGTGCAAGGATGTATTTGAGGTCTTGTTCCTTGTGTGAGTAGGTAGTGGGCATGTAGGGTGAGGTGTTTGTCAGAAACTGAGTGGACTGTAGTCCTTGGGAAGGAATGGAGTAGGCCCCAACTGTGGCAGCACCCACTGGTTCCAAGTGAGAAAGAAATTTTGGTTGGCTTTGATCCACTGTAACAGTCCAGCTGGCACTGGCCTTGCATAGGTCTATTTCCATTATTGTCTAGCCCCTATACCGCATAGCATGACCACCCCTAACCCTAATGCTATCAATATATACAGTTACTGAGGATACCGCATCCTTGCTGGACTACCATACTGCAGTATTGTTACAACTGGGATGGGCTCGTTGAGTGACAGCTCAAAAGAGAACAGCGGTCGCTAACGGTGATAGCGCTTTATGTACGAAAGGATACTACGCTTCAGACGACATAGACAGGTTCATGTTGTGAAGCAAGA
>MU172946.1:113314-130825 GCA_016695475.1 Suillus decipiens
ACCGAACACCAATGTATGATCAAGTGATCATGGAAGAAAGGTCAAAGTCATCTGACCATGTAGGAATACAACCGATAAGGTAATAGTGACATAAGCAAGGATGTTCCATGAGCTGATGCCCATTGAATGCCTATGCCTTGCCCACTAGTTCCATTTGGTGCATAGTATATTCCCATCTACCACTCCTAATCCCACAGCAAGCCTTATTACATGTAGAATGCTGTGATGGTCAAACATTCTGTGACCTGTCAGTAGCCTTTTCTATGAAGTATGACCAAACCCCATCATTTCTGAGGCTTCAGACCCACAGTTTCCGAGATTCCTGAGCTTCAGATACCTTCACACTTGTCCTCACTATGTCCAGTCCAGTCCTAGCTAACCCCACTAGTGAGTTGTCATTTATTTTGCACATTCTTATGCCTCACACATCATTATTACATATATTATCATAAGCCACAGCACCTCATGGCTTTTTACATACAAATATTGGCTGAAGCAGACTTGCCTAGTTTCACCTATAGTACTCCAGACTTTCATGTAGCATGTTATAAGGGACCTGTAGACACTATTCCATACCATCCTGTAGAAGGGGGATCACCCCAGATACTTGGTCCCTGTCTAACAAGCCATAGGCAGGCAATATTATCATCCATTTATTATCATTGTGTGAAACACTATCCTCATCATTATATTGACCCTCCCATCACATTTATAACAACCTAAAGTACTTCCACTCTTTTATTATCCTCTCAGTCATTACCAATCCATAGACCTGAAATTCCTGTGCATTGGACATCCCATATAGCCATCAGATTTGCCCGTAGAGCTTCAGACTTTTGAGTCCCATATAGTGCACACTTTCTTTTACCTCAGTAGACAGCAGATCCCTTAGGTCAAATGTACTTGTCCTACAAGTGTAGCAGCTAGGCAAGACTTTGACATATACTAGCATAGGTGGTAGTTCACTATCATACTAGCTAGATTGTAGTCTTTACACCACGCATCCTGTAACCTGTAAGCTTTGTCAGAAAGAGTTTCTTAAGAATCCATGCACTTGCAGGTGTTGTAGGTACACATATATATATGACAATAAATGACCAGACCACCAAGGTCACAACTCAGTGAAACCTCCTGGCAGTAATTGTTATTTCAGCTAATCCTGGCAGTGCCACATCCATCTTCCATTGACCTTTGTGGAGGCCACACTGAGTCATTCTCTATATAACTCCATCTATCCTCATCATTCTTCTGCATACACCTTCATTCTCATCAACTCCATTCTTATATTTACATTCCCATCATTTTTCAACATGTCCATTCAAGAATCCAATCATGCCTTGTTGGTCACTGACAAGTTGTTGCATAAGGCACTCACTCAGATCAAAGGTTTTCAAGTGGATGGCCAGATGGTAGTTGACCAGGCTCATGAAATTGCTCAGCTGGTAGTAAGTCCTTTATTTTATTTTATTTTGCCATTCACTGATTTTCTGCCAGTCTCAAACCCTGCAACAACATGGCAGAAATGCCTTGGTCATCTCGCCATTGCTGCTCTCAGTGGCCACCAAGATTCAGGAGACAATGAATAATGGCCAGGTACCTCAATGGGAGCATGTGTGTACTAGTGATTCCCACATAGAATCTCATCCATTCTTCCTCAAGACCAAAGGCTTTGGCGAGTGTCTTATTTTTAATGCCCCATTCTGAGCTAATATTCTCATAGTTGCACCAGGGGTAGCACAAGTGTCATAACCTATCAATGCTGTCATTCCACAGCTTCCTGAAGTGATGTTGGTCTCAGTGATCAACTCACCTCTGGCTGAGGTTGTCAAGACCAAGACTGACAAAGGCAAGCAGCCAGATCAGGGAACTTGCTGACTAAGGGAGGAAGACCCTAAAGATGAGTTGACTACAACCACAAAGAAGCACAAGTTGGCCAAGCACATCTCAAAGGCTGTCCTTATGGACACTGAGGATGAAGATGGCCCACTGACTGGGTCTACTATTTTTGTGAAGGTGAGTCTTCATAGCCTTGTGTATTTTTTTGTTCTCACAATACTTTAGCCACCCAAGGGTGCTGTGCCTGTGACCCCTGCACCCTCCAACTCAAAGGCAAGTACATCAGTCAAGTCATTACCAATGTATTGACTGACTGCTACACAGGATGTGACCAAGGAGGTCAAGAAGGTGAGACTGGCTGTCACCAATCCCTGCATTTACTGACCAATGGAGAAGGACAAAGGAAAGGAGAAGGCAGTGGTAGTGAAGGAGCCAGAGCTGGTGAGTTTTGTTGGTCATATTCATGACCATATGCTCACCATACCAAAGTATGACCCACCCTGCACTAAGTGTTCTGATGAGCACAAATGTGTCGTCATCTATGGCATCAGGGGGCTGCCAGTCAAGGCCTGCAGCAGATGCTTCACCCTTAAGGTGAAGTGTGAGTGGCCAGCTTCCAACACTGCACTGACCAACCATATGAGGGTATTACGTCCTTAGTCAAAGGTTGCACTGGTCTCTAAGTCCAAACTGGCATCAAGGATGACAAGAGTGACCTTCCGTGCCTGTCCACTGACACCTGTGGTGGAATCCCAAGATGCAATGGATGATGCAGGTGAGTACTGTGTTTTTATTTGCATTCATTTGAATATTTACATTGTGAATTTAGATGTTGCTGTTGCTACTCATGAGGACATTGAGATGTCTCATGAGGCTGATGCTGAGTGGCCTACCCATATTGCTGCCATGACTCCAATGGAGCCTGAGATCAATCATCCGGCAGCCATTGCATCTGCTGATGACTTCCCTGCTGATAATTGGCAGGAGGACCCTGACACCATTGTTGTACCCCTACCATCCCCCCCTTGTTTCCTGTCCCCACTGCCTCATTTGACTGAGCCCACCATCTTGGATGTAGAGTCCATGGTCCACAATTGGGTGGTCGCTCTAGCAGCTCAAGTTGCAGCCATGGAAGTGGCTGACTGAGATGTTGCTGCCAGAGTTGATGCCATGCATCTCAATTTTGACACCCACACTTCAGCTTTGCAGGTTGAATTTTCATTGATGAAGGCCGACCTTGACACCACAGTGATGCTCATTGATGGTGTCCTCAATATGGTTGAGACACTTCAGTGGGACCATTCTGCTGCAAATCCATTGTTCCTGCTGCTGATGGCAGACCCAAACATTACTTCTTTAGTGACTGCATTTGGCAGGAGGTATTTGAGCAGTGTGTTCAACCCTTCAGTCGCTCCCTCTACCAACTCAGTCAGTGTCACTAAAGCCTTGGCATTGTGACAGTCTAGCTGGCACTAGCCTTGCATAAGTCCATTTCCATTATTGTCTAGCCCCTATAGCGCATAGCGCAACCACCCCTAACCCTAGCACTATTGATATATACTGTTACCAAGGTTACCACACCCTTGCCAGACTACCATACTGCAGTACCGAGCCATGTTCAATGAGCTGATGCCTATTGAATGCCCATGCCATGCCAACTAGTTCCATTTGGTGCATAGTACATTCCCATCTACCGCTGCTGATCCCATGGCAAGCCTTATTACATGTAGAAAGCATGCCACAGCACATGCAGCACTATTACATATTGCTATGGCTAACTCTTGCATACTCACTACTATTCTCACCTATCAATTCCATGTACTTATGATGTATGATAAAAGACTGTTGACTTCTCCTCCATTAGACACTCCCCTTCTACCATACAGCGGTAGGAGAAGTCATTTACAATCATTTTTCCTATATCATATCACTTGTTAGACAGGATTCCCATACCACTACCACTTTTGCTATACACAAATATATCTTCTTTGAAATCCAAAATATCTCTGAGAGTCCTTTAACAGCCTTCACTCTCAACACTTCCCTTACTGCTATCTTCACTAAGCACTGGTATTCATTGGTATCATCGGTTTCATTGTCATCATGCTATCGCTCTTCACTGTCCCTCAGCATATGGCACTATCACAGTTATCACTTCATGCTATCACAGTTATCGCTTCACACTATCATAGCACTTGTTGTTAGTGCTCCTCACAGTATCTTTGGTAACACCAGCATCAATGGTACCTATCCTTCACAAGACGCTTAATGTTGGCATCCATGGAACCCATAGCACTATCAGCGGCAATGTGTTATGACTGGGATGGGTCACATCACAACTACTCAAAAGAGAGTGGCAGTCGTTCAGTATCAGCGTCAAAGTACAAAAGAGTACTATGCTTCGGTAGACAACGAAGACAGACTAGTTCTTTAGAGAGGACTAGACTGGCTGAGTCGAATACAAGATCGTGTTCAGACTAAGACCTTAGGAGTGCTAAGACTTAGAAGACAATTCAGACAACTTGAGTTGCAAGGCTCAAGCAAAGGAGTTTCCAGGTAAAACCCAGTAAGATTAAAGTAAGGAAACTACAAGCGGTACACTGTGCTTAAATAGGCCAATATGTGTGCACAGACCAAGACCATAACCAGTAAGTAAGTAACAGGATGGATATGGAAGGCATGGGCATAGGACGATATAAGGAACCAGAAGAGGTAAAGGATGACGTGGCAGAGCCACATAGTTACAATGTCCAGTTTGTAGACTGTTGTAGTGACCATATTACTGCTAGACTCATGTCCTAGCTATTTTACACGCATCTCAGATCATAGCCAAGGGAACCAAACGTCAAGTGGCACTCGTACCGACCATCTGAACTGCGTTGTCCATCCATGTCCATCCTATGTCCATCTAGCTCCATTTGGTGCGTATTAATTAGTAACTGTCAAAACTGATCCCACGGCAAGCACTATTACATGTATGCCTCATGCTGCAGTACCCTGCAGCATGATTACATATTCAGTTCAATTGCCTCGTGCGCTCGCTACTATACTCGCCTATCCATTCCAGTCACTCACACACTATGTTAAAAAGCCTCTCAGATATTTCTCGTACTTTACTTCCTCATTCTGTGGTAGCTGTAGAAGTCACTCGTAGTATTATCTTTTGTTTCGAGCAAATTATATCTTCGTTCTTGCCTTAAACTTTCGACCTATCGGCACTTAGTACCGCTATAAGTTGCCATGGGATACTACAAGCTAAACTCTCATCCTTAGGCTTTTGATTTCATTATGGAGTATCGGACTGCTGCTGGTGACTCTTACTGTTGCCACTGTCCCTGATTGTTATCGTGCGCACAGCATTCACATTTCGGTAGTTACCACGGTCACTATCTCGGTATCGCTAACTAGTGCACTTGCCGTTGAGCTTTCATTCACAGATTATCTTGTTCTGCCGTAGTACCGCTGACAGCAGTAACATTCGGAGTGGTCTCTTAACTCTATCATCTAGTCTGACTGCATTCCCTCACTAACTAACAAAAGGAAATCGCTTCTATTGCAGTCCTCTCAGGTCGAACTACATACTCACACCTTCAGTAGGATAAATAGTTGCATCTACCTATAGGCCAGCTGTTATTTCCTTGTTTCACCATATCATGAGACAAGTAGTCCATGGTCGTACATGTTATGTAATCAAAGGAGGAGAAAATGTATAGGGACACATACAACTGTAACACAATGCTGCTGCTAGCATTGGCATCACTTTATAGGAGTATCTCACATCACATATCAGTGTTTGACGAAGTATATTCACCAGCAACCCCTCAGGTCGAACATTCTTGCCTCACAAGTATAGCAGCTAGGTAGACTTTCGACATATACTAGCTTAGGTGGTAGTCCACTATCAGCCTAACTATATTGTAGTCTTTACAGCATCCTGCCCATTTGGTTGCCCTAATGCCCAAGGCACCACATTTACCAGTGGTCAGGATACCATGAGCTTCAAAGGATCAGTCTTTACAGATGCCACTATTCACCTCAACAGGCTGTATCCCACCCAGAAGTGCGCTCCCAGATCTCAGTCATCCTGCAAAACAAAGTGGAACAATGTGAGTTTTATCATTAAATATCTATCTACTACAGTGGCTTATAGTATTACAGCTAAAGAAGACTTATAATGCAGTAAAGAACATCAAAACACTCTCTGGCTTTGCATGGAGTGATGAGCATGGTGTTGGAGTCACCCCTGAAACTAGTGGCACCTGGGACACACATACCAAGGTAAGACTTTGCTACTTTCTTCTAAAATTGTCTTAATACTTGGTGTCCTTAGGCACATCCTCAATCAAAACTGTTCACTAACAAAGGTTTCCCTCATTTTGACATGGTTGAGGAGTTGATGCTGACTGCCACCAGAGCAAAGTTTGTGACCTGCTAGCCCTGTTCCAGGAAAGTTGTGTCTGCTTCTGTGGCTCTCTCATTCTCTTTACAAATGCTTCCTTCATCTTCCATGTCAACACAACCACATGCTGTACTTCTACCCCCCTTGGTCTCTTCTTCCAACCCAATGGATCTCTCCAACCTTGCTGCTGCAATTGCAGAAGCTCCTCCACTACAAACCCCACTAGCTGCACCTACCTCCACTCACCTGCCTACCTCCACTTTCATGCCTACCACAAGCAACTCAAAACTTATGAGTGTCAGCAGGGGTAAACACAAACATAGTGCATTGGGTGACAACACTGATTCATCATGGAAGCACTCTTGCCCCTCCTCTGCAGCTGCCAAGGCCCATCAGGAGAGTAGCACAGCTCTTACTACTATTGCACAAGTGCTCCCACTGGTTGTTGATTCTTTTGCTGTGCCACCACCCACCCAACAGCAGGATGAATGCCCTCCTCCTACAACACTTGGCTGTGCAATCAGTCTTCTTTGCACAACTGATGGCCTGACAAAGAATGATGTCTTGATCCTCACCAACTTCATGATGGCAAATCCAAATGAAGCAATAGCATTCCTTGCCTTACATGAGCATGGGCCTTCATGGAGGACATCCTGGGCACTAAGGAAGCTTGCAGCTCTGTGTGGAAATGCTCATTGAGCAGTAGTTAGCTTAGTACAATTGTATGCAATGAAATTCTGCTAGTAGATGCTCTGCCTTTTCTGGTCATTTCTTTGTGTTTTCAAGTTCTTTTGTAAGTCTATCATTGTCGCAACAACCATTATGAAGTAGATGAGCATATTCTGCTAGTAGATGCTCTGCTTTTTCTAGTTGTTTCTTTGTGTTTCCAAGTTCTTTTGTGAGTCTGTCATTGTTGCACTCACTGTTACAAAATACTAGATAAATCAAATGTTCTGGGTGATGTAATCTGCCCACATTGCAGCTGCTATCTCATCATGGCACACATCAGCTCTTCTCTTCTCTGCCAAACTTGGTGGCCCATCAGCAAGCTCCCCCTGAGCATCAATCCCTTGGACAGTGTCTGCTGCAGCTTCCCCATTCACATCATCAGCGTGAAAAATCACAGGGATGTTAGTGTCATAATTGTCATAAAAAATTTCAGGGTCTTCTGTGCAGATGAAGTTGCGCAAGGTGCACAAAGCCAGAGGTATGAGGGCCTGAATCTCCATACTGTACTCTGGGGGTATCTGCAATATGTGCCACTGGCACTTCATCATCCTAAATATGCATTCAATTGCATTTCACAGGGAAGAGTGTCAAAGATTGAAGAGTTTCTTGGCATTTTGTGGGCTTGAACACCTGTCAGTAGCTAGAATAAATTGAGAATATGAAAACTTACAAATTGTCTGCTAAATGCCACTCTTTGAGGTGATAACATACACCCTGATAGGGGATGAGTAATGTGTTGCAAGTTCCAAAGCCTGCATCCACAAGGAGGTATCTACCTTTGGGGATGTGCAAGTCATTTCTGCACATATCATTCCAGATTGCTGCATCAGAGAACAAGCCATCCCACCCAGTAAGTCCATAGATAAAGCGAAAGTTGAAGTTGCATATGAATAAACAGTTTTGAGAGATGTATCCCTTACAGTTATGCATGTATGCATGATCAACAAGTGTGGCAAATGTGCAAATATGTGTCCCATCAATGGCACTGATGCACTTGTCAAACTGACAAAAGTGATGGTCATTAGCAATGGACATAGGGATGGAGGAATCTATGGTTGGAAATTGGATTTGAGAGGAGTAAAAGGGGTCATCTGAAAAAAAGAAGACCATAGTCTTGAAATGTCTAAGAAAAAATAAGATGTACTGTTATATGAGCTAGCTTCACATTACCTTGTTATTGTGTGGGGGGACTGCTGGAAATGCTCACCAACATGGTGACTTGAGAGACCAGTCATGCAGATATATAAAAAATTTGCTAGTTGTTCTTCTACTGAGACACCATTGTGAGACTGCTCAAATCCATTCTCCCAGAGAACTCACAGTAGTTCTTCAAACACTTTTAAATTCACACCTAGATTGTGCCAGATCCTATCTGGATGACCTGTCATGAGCTCCAGAACCCAAGCATGGCCTGTCAAAGTGGAGGTATGGTATGGGATTTTTTTCCAGGGGGTTTCAAGGAGACTGTAATACAGGGCTGATACTTGAGTCACCATGAAAGTGAGAAGCAACATGAAATGACAATAGTGCAGGTTTGCCTGCTCTTGAGCTTTGCACTGGAGTAGTAGGCACTATGATTCTTGAAGAGGATTATATGCATATTGAACAATAGTGATGGAATCCATCATAAGGCAAGTATATACAGGAGATGATGAGTACTATTAAAACTAATACATCTTACTGTATGTTATCTGTGCTTTGACCCAGTGTCTCCCAGATGAGCTGGCAAGTCTCACAGGTGAGTCACATGATATGAATTTCAAATTTCACTGTCCAAACAGGACCTTAGTACCCATTACATTGACTGAATGAAATTGACTTGTGCCAGATTGTATTTGCATTGATTGTGTGATTCCAACCATCAAGAGCTTATTAACAACCATCTGTATTTGACTGACTGGTTGACTGACCCCCACCATTCACCATGCACAATTTGATCAAGAGACCAACTGACTGATTTTCCCAGTTTATCATGGGCAAATGTATTTTGTAAGACTGAGCTATCATACTTACTAGAGATGGTTCTGGCAAGTATACATTCACAATACATAGTATTTGACCAACCAACCTAGTTCATCATGGGCAAGCATATTTTGTGCAACCGATCCTTTGACTGAGCTATCATACTTGACAGAGGTAGTCCTGGACAGTATACTCTGTGCACAATCTTTATGGGACATTGACCTGCCCTTCACTATATATTATATTTGGCTGACCTATTGACTGACCAACACATCAACCAACTTCCTAAGTCTATCATGGGCAAGTATATTTTCCAAGACCGATCCATTGACCAAGCAGTGTCCCTGGTACATCTATATGCTTAGAATGTCAGCCCATCTGTATATATCAGCACCACTGCACACTCAGCTGACCTGTTCATATCAGGCACATGTTTCATACAGTACTACACCTACTGTAAGTCAATAGGGATTATCTACTATACCACACAGTATGGGCCCACTGTTGGTATCACATATATGCTTGCAATAGGCCCACCTGTTCATATCAAGTACATATTTCACACACTACCTACTATACAATACCTACCAAAGGCAATAGGAAAGTGTACACTTATCTACTATACCATACACTATGGGCCCAATTGATGTTATCAGATATATGCTTGTGATGGGCCCACCTGTTTATATCAGGTACATAATTCATACACAATACCTACCAAAGGCAATAGGAAAGTGTACACATACACTTATCTACTATATCATATACTATGGACCCACTGTTGGTATCACATATACACTTGACATGGGCCCACCTGTATTTATCACAACAATACATTGATGGGCCCATGTTAGCTGGCATGTGTAGAATATGGATCTTTCAACATTAGCTGTATGTATCTATCATGGGCAAAGTGACTGCAGTATGTGTAATAGCTGCTTGTAGCATATCTTTTCCATATTCGGGTCAAAAGCCTGATGAAATCGCTTGCCTCAGTGATGCCCCATGAACCCAGTTATTGTAAGTGCTCAGTGCTCACCTGTTCACACATTGCAGCTACAATAAAACATGCTGTTAAATTTAATGTCTGAATCTACAACTACAGCAGGTGACACTAGTGGTACCCAAAGTAACTTTTGAAACTTGCTTAACACCTTTTGAAACTCGCTTAAATGCTTTAAACTCCTGGCTAAAGCCTCAACAAATGGCACCTCAATTCAAAGTCAGGCAAGTACTGCAGGGTGGAGTTTCAAACACTATGCCTCCTGCTTGTCAATGTGTGCATTGTTCTGCAAGACTTCAAGCTGATGCTCAAGTGCACTTGAAGGCCATGAATCCTCCAGCACCTTCTATACCATCCTCTGAGGGACAATCCAATGCCTTATCTGAATTGTCTGTGCCCAGACTTGCTATCCAATGACAAAGTGAAAGTGCCCTAACTGATGTGCTAGTGAACTATTTAACTACTCACCCTGCTGATTGCAGGATACTCTTCTATTCCGATGGGAAAAAAGCCATGTCCCCTGTTGATAATCAGCCCTCAGGCTTGAACAAAGGGCAGATCTGCACCATTATCACTAAGGTCATCTTTACTGGTCATCCAAAGTATGGACAGGCATATGTGCACAATCAGAAGAAATTCCACAATGCAGTCTCCAATCGCATCACAAAGTAAGTTAAATACAAAAGGCTTAAGACTTGATTCAGTGATATGGACACTGGTGTAATGCCACTTGATGGGATGGCTACAAATAATTTGCTAGGTGAGTCTTTTGTCCCATTGACTTATTTCAGTTGGCTTATTGACCTTCTAGATGCTGTTCTTGTCAAGCTCCTGAGCTCATTTGTCATCATCGTCATGTTTTTTTTTGTCACCATCATATCTTCTTTGTCATCATTGCATCTCATTTGTTGTTGTCATTGTTGTCATGTTTCTTTCATATTTCACATAGCTACATACATACATTCATGTATATAGCATGCTTTGAATATTCTAAGTCTTTGAATGTCCGACTGTGTGCCGAAGTTTACCGAGCATGATTCAACTGTTGTTGAGTGAGTTCTTTCAAACCCTAGCCGGGAGTTTGAAGCATTTAGCCGACGTCTAAGCGAGTTTCCAAAAGGTTTTTAAAGTTACTTTGAGTACCACTACTGAATCGTGATTTTTGCAGGGGTCACACTGAAAACACAATCTCTACCATTCTCAATGGTTTTGTTTTTTTTCACTTGGAATATACTAGTATAATATATAGAGTATACCCAATGAAGTAGCTAGGCAATTAATTTAAAATTGAGTGCTGTAGACAAAAATCACGAAATAGTAGACCGTCACGAAACGAGCGTAACGGATAGTACTAGAAAGTTAGTTTTCCACGCACATATTATTAGAGTCATCTTGACTCCGAAGTCACACTTTGACTTTGATGACAGGAGTTCAAGTTTTCATTTACAGGTTAACAAAGTTAAACTTCCTTCGTTAAACTCGTTGAGACGACCACGGGTTCCAGGTGAATACATAGACGTTTTTGCATGTAGACCATACTTGCAGAAGCGCCGTGTATTCACCTGGAACAAACAGACACTCTGCCCAAAGTAAGTAAAAAGCGAAAGTCTGAGTCCGTAGCTAACATCAGCACCCCTACTAAATAGACCAAATGCTCTTGTGCGAACAAATAGGTATCTGAGACTAAAACAAAAGAAAAGGATGTGTGGGACTGGCCCATACAATGAATGGATTCAGTAGGTACAGTTAAAAGAGAATAACAAGAGCGGATAAAAGAAAACATACATGTCGCTGGATGAGACAAGTGGAACAAGATCAAACAATGACGCGTCTCGGCTGCGAGCCCACTTGCTCATTTCTAACAACAAGAAATGAATTTATCTGCATGAGCCTGGAATATACTTTGAAACACCATAACCATAACACTACAGCGGATCCTTGACCAGATATCTCCTCCCTGGAGCGAGCATTTCCCTACACAATGCTGCTAATACATGTACACGCTCCTGAAAGACAATCGATGTCATACTAGTTTCTGCGTTGGAATTGGCCACGAGTTTGGCGTGATATTCCCAAACGCTAAGGATGAGGCATGGTCCCAACACGAACATCTGAACGCCCGATAAGATTTGAAGGGCACCATCCAGTATCTCAGCTACGATAGAAGTTGAACTCTATAGAAATGATCAACAGCGGTCACAAGCAAATGTCAGCGACAGGTCGGCGTACTAAGAACCTTGAAGAGGCGCTAATAAGCTGGAGAGAAGAGACGCCAGCAAAGCTAGGACGTGCGGAATTTGAGCAGAAAAGGATGACCACATACACATTACAAGCTCACCTTGCAAAATAAAGCATGTGAGACTTTATCAGCACTCTGAAACAGTCACCGATGGTTGATTCTGTCGACTGGTTGAGTTGTCGCAGATCACGGAAGTATTTCACAGCAACCCAGACTGAAAGACGCAATGCGAGGGCCTCCCAAATGGTGTTGAGCATCCATATCATCGAATTCAGAAGCTGGAACGATCCATCATAATTATAATAGCACACATATATGCCAGAGAGTATTCATCAGTGAATTGATGAGTCCTTGATATTGTAGCCGTGGGAAGTATAACACGATTTAATTCTGCTACCACCATATATTAGCTTTTATACTGCGAGCAATTTGAGTTGCTCATACATACCCATGTATCCTTGTAAATCCAGCTTAACATGAATGATTTATGACAACGCTGGGACATATCGCCTTCGCAGCCAATGAGTAGTGATAGTATACCCGAGCCAATCGTTTTGAGCGTCAACATCTTACCTAGTCTAGTGTTTGTACAATGAGGGATGTTCGTCAAGTCAACAAGTAAAGCTTACCTCCTACAATAGGTTTAATTGCTATCACCATGATTGCTCCACAGGCGATGTCCACAGCCAGGAAGATGATAACCAAAAAGATAAGCATGACTCTAGATCCCTGATACATGGCATGCAAGCGAGCAATCATGATGACTTTGCATCATGTTTCGGTCGAATCAATATCAATGAAGCATTGCAGCTCACCGCCCAGCATAGCAGCTATGACCATATTTGTCGTATTTACCACATAGTTTATAATGTTGCCTGAAACACCCAATTAGTAATTGCCTGTGTACTAGAAACGCTCGACTCACACCTATCGAATCATTGTACTCGCCCAAGTTCAGTGGTCAAAATATCACTTACCCCAGCATATTATGAATGTATACATTGGATAGGAACGAGATGGTTGCAGAATACTCACTGTATCTGTCCGTGATACCAATGTAATGAGTGCTGTGTACCGCCAGTCAGGAGAATCGAATACAGTGCATATGAGACATACATAGAGCAGAAATACTGATAACGAGAGGTATGCTATTAGCACAGCAGCAGCTCGTTAGCCTCAAAAACATACACATAATATGGTATTGCAATATATCGTGTCTAAGCACTTTGGAGTCAGCACAACTTGCCAGTCACGCTATAGTATGATATATATAAGGTACGAACTATCAGGTACAGCACAATCATGAGAGACCAGCGTCGTCTCTGTCGCGAATTCGATTAGCAAGTTGGCTACTCCGACGATAGAAGTGACCTACCTCTTTGCCTAGTGTCAGCACTGAAATTATCATGAGAACGAATATCAGTGGTTTTTGAACACCGTTCCGCGCACCCAAATCATATACCATCACGGCGCCAGCGGCAACTGCGACACCACAGGTCAGTGTTATATCGAGATGTCACTAACTGATACAACCAACCCGCCCAATAGCTGTCAAAAATATTCCAACTGATGAACGGCCACCAACTGGGATCATTTGAGACTATGGTCATATTCGAGGGATGAGTTTGAATGAGTGTAGAGCGTTGGTGGTGCATAACAATAGTGTTCGTGCTAGATATACTGCCATAAGTTTAGCGTTTCTATCGCCAAATCGGCATGATGGAGATGGATATTTGATCCGTCAAGACCCATAGAATAAGTATTGCAGTGCGAAATCAGGGAAAAGAGGAAGCCCTCGATTAGACCAAGGCAGATTTTGATTTGCAGACCGGTAAACGTAGTATTACAGCTCCACCGATTAATCTTATGGAAGAAGGGCTATTCTGCGGCATAGCATCACAGCAGCCAGATAGGAAACCGTGACACACAGCGGATCGAAGCGGAACGAATATAACTCACTTGACTATCTGTTGCCTCGTATGCTTAAATCGATAAACCAAATGGTAGGTTTCATTTTTAAAGCACGAAGTAAGACATTATCGGTGCCACTGGCAGTCGCGTTAGTGGCCATGGCAGAGAACGAATCCAATACAAAGCGTACAATATGGCAGATACATCTCGGCTCATGCTTGCTGTATGATATACCATCCATACTAGTCGGATATGGGAGATAAGAAGCTGGTAACTTACATACCATGGTGTTGCCAATCGCCATTGTGTTTCAAATTTCAGTCCGGTGAAGGTTATGAGTTATGTAATTACAGCGAGATCCGTCAGATGAGCAAAGAAAGCCAAATATTGAAACCACGGATATTCAAATTTCAGAAAAGTGGTAGACGGCACGAAGGACAGTATACCAGTATAGCATCTCCATGAGTGAACCGTTGGATCGTACTCCCGCAACATTTGTTCAGCGCAGATCGTTCATCATTTCATTTACATCTTCCTGCTGGCAGTTCACGCGCTCCGGAGGTTGCCAAGGTTGCATCAGCGGGTTGGAATGTGCTACAGAGTGCTTCGTAGCACTCCGTAGTGAATTACGTTTCCCTGATGTGTGATGAGAAGCTTATCCAGCTGAATTCTACGATATGAACGAAGAAATTCAGTAACCAAGAAAGCACTGCCAACGATAACGCTAATAAGATCGACGGGCAGATCTCGCGATGCGCCACCTCGGCCACGGTATGTGTGAGTCTGCACCACAGGTTTGTCGCAGAAACAGGCGAGGGCCTCACTATGGCCATCTGACGAGATTAGCAGTAATTGTATGGTGATCCAACAACGTCCGAGCCATGTATTCTTTCAGTACTGCATTTGATAAGTTGATGAGACTAGCGTCTCGAATCGTGGTTTTGCCCAGTTGCCTGTACATAGTCTCGAACGAGTGCAACGAGCTCTACGTATTAAGATTAAAATAAGATATCAGGTCATTCCATGTCATCTTATTAGGCATGACCACCAAGCATGGAGAAGGGAGAGATGGGTAGTGGTCGCCTGCGATGCATTAGTGCAGTGTCGTGTAACGATAGGTCCAAGACAAACCCGTGAAGAGGACTCTCGAAATCACTCAACGCGCCAGGTACAACTTCATTTCTCTCTGGCACCTCGACCAAGTGGTTTTCCAGAATCGAACGACCGGATTGCTGCCAGGATGGGCCAACGCTGTTCAGTCGATCAATGCCTTGGCCATAAACATTAATTTTCTGTGTGAGCGACGGATAGTGAGTGAAGCGGAACTCGGAGTAAATCTAAACCAAGCAAATATGAAGAGTGACTGGACAAGTGATGGCTCGCAGATGGGAACACATACCCAGGATGCAGCACTCCCACTCTTCCTCAGTACCCCTGTGAGCTCAGACCACGCCTTGTTCCAATCGAACCAATGACCTGCCTAGGGTACAACCACACAGACATCATGAGCAAATAGTACCATCGAGTTCATCCTGTCTAGTACACGTACCGGCAATGACTAGATCCACACTGCTATCTTCCAAAACTGGTAGACTCTGCGCTTGCCTGCACGTACTCATGTTGACCAGTGCTCACTGGTATTTTCTTGAGCAGCTCCGATCATCTTAGAACTTGGGTCGACACCAATGACGCGCTTGAATGGTGTGAGCTCGACTGTCACTTGACCTGGAATTCCGAATGCATCATCAATATGTCAATAGCTGATATCCTTCAAACTAGAACTGACTAAGATCCACTGTTCTATCCCATCTTGCACCCTTATTGCGCTCGTGCTACTGGAATATAAAGTCATACAGTCGCCTAGGTTAGGTCGGTCTGAAAGTCGCCATTGCAGTATGGAAAGCCAGACCACCATGCTCTACTTTCAAGGCTTCTACTTCTCCTAGAATAGGAGATGTAGCGGCCTTGGAAGTAGAGCACGGTGGTTGAAGGCTCACCGCCACCGCGGGGAGAAACACCAGACGAGTCAGGCAAGAACTAACAGGACAAAACCGTGGATTTGAGAGCGTGATACGAATGAGCAGGTAAGAGACCTGAGTCTGCCGATAAACGAAACTCAAAGCGATGATATAAGCGATCCGAACAACCACGTGATAGTACGGTAACTCATGTGGCAAGCAGCAGGCTTACAGTGGTCTGGCTTTCCATACTGCAATGGCGACTGTCAGACCGACCCTAGTTGAGAACCTTCCTAGTAAGAGCTAGTTCGGCAACGAAATGTTGACCGACATTTGCCAAATGTCAGGTGAGGTTTTCAGCTTGAAGCATCCCAAATTCATCGGAGTTCAAACCTTGCTCCTCCTACTACCATAGACCAAGTATTGTATGCAGTATACTGTACTTTGTGATCCAATCCATGCTCTATGGGTCACTGCTGTCATGGATCTTGAATCACAACTCCCGCCCTTTGTACCCCAACGCCCAGAAGTTCGCCACCGCCTCATCCAATACTCAATCCTTCTAATCAGTATATTGATTAGCGCTACAGCCACTGTCTTAGAGTCACTGTATGGAAAGGATCCAGAACCATATCATACCTCTGCGCTCTCAGGTGAAGCCTGGGTAATGGAGCTACTATCTGGTCACCCTGAACAAATACGATGTGAACTTGGTGTGCATGCACACGTTTTTGCAGAGCTTATATCTGAAATCTGCACTCTTGGACACACTGACTCCAAGTTTGTCTCACTAGAAGAGCAACTCGCAATATTTCTATATACTGCTGTCACAGGCCTCTCTGTAAGGCATGTCGGTGAGAGATTCCAATGCTCGAATGACACGATTTCTTGGTAAGTGCATACCAATACTTATAACATCATGTCTCATTGGATGTTCTATGTAGTTATTTTTGCAAAATGCTTGATGTCTTCTCGTCACCCCCTTTCTACACAAAATATGTCCAGCTGCCAGATGGCTCTGTTCCCAACAAGATTTGTTCCAACCTGAAGTTCTGGCCATTTTTCAAAGACACTGTTGGTGCCATTGATGGGAGTCACATTCACGTATCACCTCACGCATTCGAGCGAGGTCCCTATCATAATCGAAAGGGATTCATCTCACAGAACTGTCTATTCGCTTGTGACTTCAACCTCAATTTCACATATGCACTCACTGGCTGGGAGGGGTCAGCCATGGATGCGCGTATCTATGAGGCTGCGGAGAGCCATGACCTTCGTGTTCCTGCAGGGAAATACTTTCTTGCAGATGTGGGTTTCCCTCTGCAGCCCGAATTACTTGTCCCTTACCATAATGTGTGCTACCACCTTGCAGAATGGGGCTGTGCAGGTGTAAGGTGAGTATACCAACATTGTTATTTGTAGTATACACTGATTTTTTTGCAGGCCAACTACAAAGGAAGAGCTATTCAACCAC
>MU172946.1:131800-165159 GCA_016695475.1 Suillus decipiens
TGAACGTACGGTCAAGTGACCGTGGGCGAAAGTGATATACAAGGAAAAGATGATGTAATCAAGAAAAGAAGGAAAGAAAATAGAGGGCGTACAACAATTGTAACATTACCCCCGTTTTACGGACAAAGTCACTGACTTAGTCACTTTGGTTGTGGTAGTAGATAGGGTCGTCGGAATACTCGAAGTCGTCTTCTTCATCCCCTCCAGTACGGCGCATCATATACGCGGCTTCTTCTGCCCCTCGTCGTCTGAGCTCGTCTCGTTGCTTCGCGTCGATTCTAGGGATCGCGGTATGAACCGAGTCAAGGTACGTCTCCCAGACACGGAGTGCCTCGTAGAAACCGTCATCCTTGTACGTAAGAGTGAATGGTGGTGTTCCATGAAACCGAGGACAATATAAGGAGAGGTGGCCCGGTTGGAAGTTTTCACAAATACGACATTTGTACTCCGGACAGGTGATTTGACGGTGCCCGTATTGCTGACAGATACGGCACTTCATATTCTCATCGCGAGTTGAATAGGATTGGCGAAGCAGGGAAGGGATAGGAAGTGGTTTAGGGCTAGCAGAGCGCGAGTTTCTCTTGCTGTATGCCACGCCACGACGACGTTTTCGGTTTCGAGATGGTCGGTCGTCGGGTAGGGGCCCTTGAAAAGGGGAGGATGTGGATGGCGCTGTTCCTTCGGCAGCGGCTATCAGTTCGTCTGGGGACGAGGGGGACGTTTGCTCTAAGGTTTCGAGGGGGATTTGCCCAGAAGCGGATGGATCGGTTAAAGTGGCAGTGAAAGGACCTGGTGCACTCAATGCCGCCCTGGTGGCGATAATCTCTTCATGGGCATCGGTGAATGCGGTATAAAGGTTTTTGGGGTGCTCTTCGGTGCAGACGAAATTAGTTTCTGCCAGAGCATGTGTGGTAGAAGCAAGTTCCTCTTCGGAAGGTATGACGAGAGGGGGATGAATTTTGAGCAGTGTTAACTGTGCTGCAAGTGTAGCATCGCCGACCCAATGGGGGTGCGTCTTTTCCGCATAGGATGGAAGGGAGGTGGTAGCGATACGTTCTAGGGTTCTTTGCGCTGTAGGACACCCTGTCACGCGAAGATGGAGGTCTTTTACGATGAAGGTCGACGCTTCTTCGACAGTAGATAGCAAGCCCCTAAGAGCATCAACGTGGGGATAAGGAGTCGTGTAGGAGGAGGTGAGTGATGTATGCGTTCGGCTAGGAGTGTGCGGTGATGGAGGGCGAGCGACGCCCGCTCATCGTTCTGCAATGATATGAATAACCTCCTCCACATCGCTCTTAAAAGTATCGGGAAGCAACAGCACACCGTAATGCTGAATACATCTTTCAATGTGGTATAGACGTTGCTGGACATGTTCGTCTGGGATGTCGGTGGCGAGTCTGCCCAGTAGAGAGGCAGTTCTGATGAGGTTGACGATGAGTTGGGGAACATGATTGTGGTAACGTTGGAGACGGTTGTCGATCTCGATGGCGTGCCCCTGGCAGAGGAGGGCAGAGATGATGAGGGAGGTGTTTTCGATGTCAGCAATGACGTTTGTGTAATTTTCTTGCGACGGGTCTTCGGGGTCGATGATGGTGGATTGGGAGTCATCGAGGTCAGCGAGGTCAGCGACGGCGTTTTGTCAGGAAAGAGGTACTGGGGTGATGAACGATGGACGATTGACGAGAGTGACTTCAGAATCAGAGACAGCGGCGGATGTGAAAGACATAGCGAGTAAGACGGAAAATCGATAGTGGTGGATCGAGTTGAAGGAGCATTAGAGGGCATGCTTCGTCTTATATGCTTTCAGAATTCAAGCGGAGTTTCGGAGATTATCTTCTGGAATCCATTCGTTATCGGCTGAGGAATACCCTTTCCACGACACGAGGTATCGTCGGCGTTTGCTGGATCCTTTATGGGACAGAATTGCGTCGACCTCGTATTCTTCTTCTTCTTCGATGATGTCAGGCGGCGGTTCTAGGAAGTTTGGGCCGTGCACGTCAGTTTCGCTATAGGTGGATAAGACTGAAGCATGGAACACAGGGTGAATCTTCCACTGTTTCGGTAAGCGGAGCTTGAACGTGATAGGCGACAAGACTTCTTCGATAGGGAACGGCCCGTATCATTTCGGTGCGAGTTTCCGAGAGGGGAGTTTCAATCGGAGGTTTTCTGCAGATAACCAAACCTTATCGCCAGTCTTCCATGGGGTATATTTCTTCCCATGAGACCGTTCGGCCATTCGTTGCATTGCCAGATTATGGCACGCAATTGCTTCTTCTCTGATCTTCTGCAGGGAGCATACTCGTTCTTCTGCGGATGGTACCGGTGAATCAGGGATAAGATGAGGGATGGCACATGGTTCGTATCCCATCATCAGGAAGAAGGGGGAAGCGTTTCGGGCATCGTGTTTGCGATGGTTATGGACGAATTCCGCGATTGGAAGGTGTTCTACCCATTCATTGGGATTATTCCGGCAGTAGATCCAGAGATATGTCTCGAGCTCTTGATTGAGTCTTTCGGTTTGACCGTCTGTCTGAGGATGATATGCCGTGGACGGGGCGATCTGATAATCAAGAAGATGGGTGAGCTCTTTGGAGAATCGGGATAGGAATTGCGGACCGCGGTCCGAGATGACTTTGTCGTGGAGGCCGAAGCGACGGTAGACGTGTTTCAGAAAAAGCTTCGCTACGCCTTCGGAGGTAATGGTTTTCAAGCAGGGTATAAGAATTACCCCCTTCGTAAGCCCATGGTCTACCACGACCATGACGCTATCAAAGCCGTTGCTAACGGGCAAATCGGTGATAAGGTCGACAGAGACCTGAGAGAAGGGGCGAGTGGCGGAGGATGGGATAGGGGTAAGTGGAGGGCGAACCGGATGGGTATCCGCTTTCATTTGCTGACAAAGGGCGCAACCCTCAACGTATTTGCGGATGTAGACCCCCATGGAGGGCCACCAAGCTTCACGCTTGACGAGTTCTTCAGTTTTAAAACGTCCGGGATGGCCGGCGGAGGGATGGTCATGATGACGAGTGAGGAGGGCAGCTCGATGAGCAGGTGGGATGTAAGCACGGTCACGGAAGTAAAGGACACCATTATCAATCTTCCAATTGGAGAGGGCGGATTTCATAGGAGGGAGACAAACGCCGTCTAAAGCGTCTGATGCCGTTTTGAAAAGTGGATCATCAAGAGGGTCAGAAGAACCCAATACATCAAGTAGATCTGAGTCGATGAGTTGGACAAAAAGGGAATCAGGAAGAAGAATGGTGTCTTCATTATCATGGGTGCCGTTATCATGATCAGGGCGACGGGAGAGGGCATCAGGAGCGGCCAGTTTAGTGCCAGCGACGTGGTGAAGTTCGATGTCGAAGGTGGAAAGGATAAGCTGCCAACGGGCTTGTCGTCTGGTCAGCTTCTGCGCTGTTCAGAAATACAGCAAGTTCTTGTGGTCGGTAAAGATGATAACGGGGTGTGGGTTCCCCTCAAGGTAATGGCGCCATTCGGTAAGGGCGCAGATCACGGCTAGTAGTTCCCGATCGAAAATTTGATAATTTCGTTCGGCTGGGTTAAGAGACTGCGAAAGATAGGCACAGGGGTGGTAGACCCCGTTTTCATCGGTCTGAAGTAAAACAGCCCCTGTCGCGACAAGGGACGCATCGGTGGCAACCGCAAATTGCCGAAGTGGGTCAGGGTTCCGAAGTACCGGTTGTTGGGTAAACTTCGTCTTTAGCGTGTCAAAAGTATCTTGACAATCGGTCGTCCAATCGAAATTGGAGTTCTTCTTCGTGAGCTTGATGAGAGGTCGGGCGATGTCGGAGTAATGGGAGATGAAGGTTCGATAGAAGTTGCAGAAACCGAGGAAGGATCTGACTTCTTTCACGGTGCGTGGGATTGGCCATTCCGCGATACCTTTGGTTTTAGCGGAGTCCATGGCAACTTCTCCCGGGCGGATAATCATCCCAAGGTACTCTACCTCTGTAGCATCAAAGGTGCACTTCTCCGGTTTCAGGAAGAGTCATTCTTGTCGTATTCGATCAAGTACTCTGCGAGTACATTCTTGGTGCTCTTTTAGCGTCTTGGAGAAAATCAAGATGTCGTCCATGTAGATCACCATCCACCCTTCGTTAATTTCCTGCTGGAACGTCCGATTCATGTAGGCTTGGAACGTGGCAGGGGAGTTACATAGACCGAAGAACATGACATTCGGTTCGTATAGGCCGAACTCAGTAGTGAAGGCGGCTTTCCATCGGTCGTCAGGGTGAATTCGGATATTGTTATATCCTGAACGAATATCCATCTTGGTGAAGAAGCGAGCATCATGGAGCCATGCGACTAGGGAGACTGGTAAAGGAAGCGGGTATGTGTTCTTAATCGTCCAGTCATTGATGTAACGATAATCCTGGCACGGGCGCAATTCTCCGCTCTTCTTTCCTACGAAGAAGAATCCGCTAGCTTGGGGCGACTTAGACTCCGAGATAAACCGTTTAGCGACGTTTTCGTCGATAAATGCTTTGACGGCTTCTCTCTCCTTGCCGGATAGCGGGTAGATCTTGGATGTTCGCGGGACGAATCCTGGCTTGGTTTCTATACGATGATCTACCCCGGGCCGCTCCGGAGGGAGCTGATTAAGCCCTTCTTTCGTGAAGACGTCACAGAAGTCGTGAAGGTAGTCAGGGACGAGTTCTTCGAAGCTCTTCTTCTTCTTCTCTTTTTCGTCAGTGGCGAACTCCTGAGCTTTGTTGCTAAATTTGGTCGTCTCCTCGAAGGAAGGTGGAGCGAGCGAGACTTGAGAGTAGTTCGGAAGCTGCTCCAATCGGGAAGTGCCGTCACGGGTGAGGGGCGTATCCATGGAGACTTCTTCGACGATCCGCATTTGCATCCCTTCTACATTGTACTCCACTAAGAACTCCCCTTCCCCCAATTCGTAAGTTGTGACGTTCCGGACCTCTGGTTTGGTCCAGACATCCTGCATGGTATCAAAGAATGGTTCGTCGTCGTCTGGGGATGGTACGAGTGCGGGAGGTTCTTCTTTGTGGCTGTGGCTAGAGGGGTCGTCCGGAGGGAAGACTGAGTTCCCTTCAAGGAATTCTTCTTCGGTCGCTCGTCCTTCCCTGAAATCAAGGCGCACTTTCTTGTCCGGTCTGACCGAATCAGGTAAATCTTCCGCTTTTCTGACATGCTCTCTTTGGTTCTCCAGTGATCGTTGCTCCGTCGGGACGGGTGCAGGTCTGGGTGACGGCTCTCTTTCATTACGTCTCTTCTCGGGTTTAGGAATGGGAGAAATGGGTCGTCGAGGAAGAGTGTCTTTTGGGAGAGTTGGCCTGGTAACCATAGGAGACGGAGGTGGGGGCAATTTGACTGTCGGAGCTGGTGGAGATGGAATCAGAGGGTTATCGGTGGAGGAAGCGGCGGGGACCTGGACGGACGGTACAGGAGTTGTAAGGGACGGCATCGCCGGGCGTGGAAGTTTCGAATTCTTCCATTTCGGAGTCATGATAGGGTGTTTAAACAGAAGAGGGAGCTTTGCTTTCTTCCGATCGGTGTCAACATCTATTTCAATAAGATCTGACTTCTTCGTGCGCGATAGCGTCACGGTTTCGGCGGTCCAGTCGATGACCAGATTCATGGCGCGCAGCCAAGGGATCCCAAGAAGAATCTGGTCCCTTCGTCCAAGACGGGTGATATTGAATTTCCCGTACATGGTTCGTTCGTCTATCTTGACGACGAGCAAGCAGTAGTGCGTAATCGGGCCTCCTTTTACATAGGAGCCATCGGCGGTAGTAACCTTGAACGGTTTACTAAGTCTTCTTCGTGAGATGTTGTGAAGGTTCACGAATTCTTCGGAAATGAAAGTCCCGGCTGCTCCGGAGTCGATGACGGTGGTGGTTTCGACGGATTTCGGACGAGTACATGAAATGAGGGTAATGGGAACACGAAGTTCTTTTCGTTCACCTACAGCACGTACAAGTCGTAATAGTACAGATGGAGAAACATACGTCGATTTATTTCTCCAAATTAAAAATCCTGGGCCAACCGCCTCACGGTTTCTTCGTCATCGCTTTCGACTTCTTCAATCTTCGACCCAGACCCCGAGGCTTCGGTTTCTGTCTGGCGTACAGGAGTGGAACGCTCCTTCTTCTTTGGGCAGCTATTCGCATGGTGCCCGGGCTGCTTGCAATTAAAGCATTTGCCCTTCTTCATCAGATCGATCTTCTCAGCGTGAGTAAGACGATCAACTTCCATAGCATTTGGATCGCGGGACGAGGAGTAACGGGTACTTCCGTACTTCTGAGACTTCTTCTGGGGCGCATAGCGGTTGCGGATGGATTGGAGTCGGTGATAGGAGTTGTCGATGTTAACGCAGGTGGTGACGACCTCATCAAGAGTGTCGAGGAGATCCCTGGTATTGAAAAGGCGGGTGAGGATCCCCATATTGAGACCGTCCTGGAAGAACTGGATCTTTGTTAACTCGTCGGTGATTCCCGCTTGATTCATCAGAAGAGTGAAGTCGGCGACGTAAGTTTGAAGGTCTTTGTTACCCTGTTTCAGGTCACGAAGTCTGGTGATTGCTGATTGGGCTGGATCTAGGGGTGCGAACGCCTTGTTGAAACTTTTAAGGAAATCTTCGAGTTTGCCATATTCGTGAGGGGACTTCGAATGGGCTTCTTCGAGGAAATGCTCTTTCCAGAGACGGGCGTTTCCCTTCTCCATAAAGGAACAGATGAAGATAATCTTCTGCTGGTCGGTGGTGTATAGCTTCGTATTGATATCCATGTACGCATGGCACAACAGGAGGAACGACTTCGATAGGGTTCGTTCTCCATCAAAGATGGTAGGCATACCAATCTTGAATTCATGTTCTTTCGACGACATCCTGGGCAAACAGCGATGTAGTACAGGAGTGTAATCCTTCTTGCTTAAGTGCGCGGCGAGGGCTGTCCACTAAGGCTTTCTTGATCGGAGTGATCTGGTCGATGGGGGGGTGCCGAAGACTGGATAGTCGACGGTGTCGAATAGATTCTAATCTTTTGTTATGAACTGGGATAGTTCTGAACACGACTGCCACAAACAAGCGGTAGCAAGAGTCGTGGTTTTGGGTAAGGTAAACGACGAGGACAGTCGAGGCCTTGGAGAGGACTAGACTGGCTGAGTCGAATACGTTCTACGACGACTAAGGTAGGTCCGAGTAGTGTTACACGGAACTAGCTGAGTCGAAGCTGGTAAGCGTCGCTTTAGACTAAGACTTAGGTGTGCTAAGCTTAGATACGATCTTAGACGACTAAGGATTGGGGGTCCTTAGCGAAGGAGGAATCCAGGTAAAACCCAGTAAGATTAGAATGAGGAAATACAGTGTATCTACTCGAGCTTATATATGTAAATAGATAGGCAGTTTAGGGCCGGCTCGAGAAGATAAGTAACGACTACGTATCCTGGTAAGGAAGGTAGTGAAATACAACGTGTTGAACGTATGACGTCAGAACGAGTCATAAACGGGACCGAGTCAGAATGAGTCACGTATGAACGTACGGTCAAGTGACCGTGGGCGAAAGTGATATACAAGGAAAAGATGATGTAATCAAGAAAAGAAGGAAAGAAAATAGAGGGCGTACAACGATTGTAACAGTATCTAAGCTTAGCACACCTAAGTCTTAGTCTAAAGCGAACTTACATGCCTCGACTCAGCTAGTTCCGTGTACCTCATACTCAGATCTATCTTCATCATTGTAGAACGTATTCGACTCAGCCAGTCTAGTCCTCTTACCTGGACTTATCTGTCTTTGTCGTTTACCTTGAACTGTGCTAGGCCTTTGTCCAGCTAGTACTATGAACCCACAACTCTTGATACTGCTTATTTGCAGCAGTCATGTTCAGAACTATCCCAGTTCGTAACATTATCCCCACCATATGCTATGAGTATACAAGCGCAAATTCTGGCTGCATTGTGCAGCATTCACAATTTCATTCACTTCCATGATTGGGCAGAAGGTACCCTACCTGATGAGGGTCATTCCCTTGGTGATGCACTTGCCACAAACTGGGAGCAGGGGGTAGTAGAAGATCTAGCTGCACATGACGATCTGCATGTGATGCATGATCACATTGCTGAAGTGATGTGGGTGGACTATCAATGCATCTTACAAGAAAGACATGATCTTGGAGATGACAACGATTCATCAGACCAAGGTATCTTGGAGGATGATGAGGACGGACTGGACTAATTTGTACTAGTAGTATGTAGTTCTACCTTGTTGTAAGTGAGTATATGAATAGTTCTCATCAGCAGCAGCTCCCTCAGCCATCTACTCCTGATCCGTTTAGCAACCACCTCAGCCATCTATTCCTGATCCATTCACACAGGGAGATGCAGAAAAACCAATGATATTGTTAGAAAAACATCTGATGAGCGGTACATGATATGGATACTACATGTTAGCATGATGAGAAGCAATACAAATGGTATGATAAGTCTACTCCATAGTCCCAAGGAGCCCTGTAATAAATGCATGGCACATCTCAAGGTCATTCTCCAGTGCAACATAAACTGCAAGATTGTTCTCTCCTCCTGTGCAGGAGAATATCTGCAGGAGGCAAGCTCTCTGATCAACCAGCAGATTCCCATCCACACCACACATGATTTCTAGGCCGTGGAAGATCATGCTTGGTATAGCAACAACTGGTGCAGAGTCAGGGGGAACAATGATATTTCTTGCAAGAATGTCAGTGAGGCGATTGATACTACCTTGCATATTCATGACGGCAGCAGCTGGGGTAATCTTTGCAGCAAGTTTGGAGGCACTGCTGATCCCTGTCTGTGTGCTGCCATGCATTGATACTCGGGCCCTCTTGGGGGCCAGTAACTGGGATGATTGTACCAGTGTTGATGAAAGTGGGAGAGACGATGACTGGGGAGTACTGGGAAAGCTAGATGTGGGGGCACTACCAGATGAGGAGTCAGGTAAAGCGTTGGTGCACAAGCGTTTGCTGGACTGGGAGCTGCTGGTAGTAGCGGAGGTTTGATGGAGGAGGGTACTGGGTGGCATCATCAGGTCAGATCTCATATCCAGCACATCACTAGGGTGAGTAACTCCAGAGGTGCTCCCCCCACTAGGGTCTACATCTATGTCTATGTCAAGAGCGTCAAGGCCGCCATCGATGCCATCTACATCAACAGGGGCAGAGGCTGCAGTAGCAGGGTGGAATGCATGCCTTCCACAAGCACCACTATGTTCCCCTAAGATGGTCTGCATGTTATCATAATGCGGCCAGCCTTTATTGCAAAAGGGCCGCATTGTAGCTCATGACTACATCAATGTTAGTTACATATCAAATCATATTTTGTTACCATGATGCACCTTTGGATGAATATATGTATTCCAAATGGTGGTAGCAGCGGGTCCATCAATTCCGGCTCCCTGCACATTGTCCCAGTGGAAACCAGACGTATTGCAGTAGGTCTCGATCTGATGAAAGATTTTTTTGAGCTAAAACAATCTCATCAATTCTTGGTTGGTCAAGATAAGATCATGCACTTACTGATGTCCACTTTGTCTTAACCATTTTGCCCATCTTTGGTGGGCCCATAGTTGTGATTGTCCCATTAGAATTGATAGCAGCTGCTGCGCTATTATAGGTAGATAGTTGGAAGTTTCCACCATCACCACCTGCCGCCCGATTCTCAATCAGGTGATGAAGTAGGACATCCACCTCTGCTTCTTGCCAGTGTGCCTTTGAGGCATCGATCTGTTGTGTAAATTGTGCAACTTCAGGTTGGGCCATTAGAACTGATGTGAAGTTAACACAAATAGCAGTAAGGGCGATCACACTTGTATAAATTCTTTGCCAATGATGATAGTCCATGGTAGTAGGAGAAGTAAGGTTTAAACTCCGATGAATTTGGGATGCTTCAAGCCGAAAACCTCACCTGACATTTGGCAAATGTCGGTCAACATTTCGTTGCCGAACTAGCTCTAAGGTGGAAGCTACCCGTGAGGGTAGAAACACTAATACTGAGTTCGAGATCAGACGAAGATAACGTGTCAAGCGTATGTGATTGAATAGGAATAAGGAGCGATGATCCGATACAGGATTTTGCGTCTGGTATAAGTAACAGTCGATGCAAATAGGAACAAATAACACGCGGTGCCCAATCAGTGTTGTGATGCGTAAGCCACGCTTACATAAGGTAAATAGCTTCTATCAACCTTGTGAGACTCGTGGCTGTTCGAAAAAATTTAAATTTATTGACCTTCAGTTATAATTTGATGCGTGTGCAGGCCTGGAGCTTCGGCTGCAAGAAATAGCATATCTTGTGAAAGCAGACATTGCAGACACGTCTACAGACACCAATATGCAGCCCGAACTTGAAGAGGAACTACACAGAACCTGCGGCAGCCTCACGACTCGACGAGTCACAATAATTAGTGTTTCGGACACGTGTCCGAAGGTATGACTAGCCATGGAGCAAATATTAATGTTGCGACAATTTGGACAGGGCCTTAGCAAGACAGTCAAAATGAATATCTAAGGAAACTATCCATCAGTGACAAGGTGTGTTCTGCTTGAAAAAGTGTTGTTTTCGGCAGGTTTCGAACCTACACAAGCCAAGAGAAACAGATTTGAAGTCTGTTGTAGCAACCACCAGGCTAGACCAGCTACGGCGAACTTCCAAAGAAAGCATCCATGAGTGAATGTCAAGGTGTGTTCAGATAAAAAAACCTCGTCGTCGACAGGTTTCAAACCTGCACTTTCAGAGAACAGATTTTGAGTCTGTTGTAGCAACCACCAGGCTAGACTGGTTGCGGTGAACTGCTAAAGCAACGATCGATGAGTGGATATCAAGGTGTGTTCTGATAGAAAAAAGTTCGGCGTCAGCAGGTTTCGATCATGCACAATCCAAGACAAACATATTTTGATTATGTTGTAGCAACTATCTGGCTAAGACGAGATATGGTGACCTTCTAAAGAAACCATCCACGAGTGAATGTCAAGGTGTATTCCGATAGGGAAAAAACTCGTCGTCAGTAGGTTTCAAACCTGCACAGTCCAAGAGAAACAGATTTTGATTCTGTTGTAGTAACCACCAGGCTAGACCAGTTGCGATGAACTTCCAAAGAAACCATCCACGAGCGAATGCCAAGGTGTTCCGATAGAAAAAACCTCGTCGTCGGCAGGTTTTGAACCTGCACAAGGCAAGAGAAACAGATTTTGATTCTGTCGACTACTAGACCAGACCAATTTCTGCGAATTTTCAAAGACACCATCCACGAGTGAATGTCAAGGTGTCTTCCGATAGCAAAAACCTTGTCGTTGGCAGGTTTCAAACCTGAAGTGGAAGAGAAACAGATTTCTATTCTGGTCTTGCAACCACCTGGCTAAGACCAGTTAGATGAACTTCTAAAGAAATCATCTATGAACGAATGCCAAAGTGTGTTCTGATAAAAAAAAACCTCCTCGTCGGCAGGTTTCACATATTTTGATTATGTTGTAGCAACCACCTGGCTGAGACCCGTCACGATGGACGTCTAAAGAAACCATCCATGAGTGAATGTCAAGGTGTGTTCCGATAGAAAAAACCTCGTCGGCAGGTTTCAAACCTGCACAGTGGAACAGACACAGATTTTGATTCTGTTGCGGAAACCACCTAGCTAAGACCAGTTACGATGAACTTCTAAAGAAACCATCCATGGACGAACGCCAAAGTATGTTCCAATAGAAAAGATTGTAGTTCAGCAGGTTTTGAACCTGCGGAGTTCAAGAGAAGATTCTGTCGTGGTAACCATACTGGCCAGGTTAACGTCTCTTCCACTTTGCGACTCACGAGACTTCCCAAGTTGGAAATTTATGGGGACCCTGGCCCGAAAAAGATGACATGGACAATAGAGTTCGAGCCTGAACGTTTACGAGACATTATAATTGCCCCGACGAAGGACGAAGACTGAGATGATTCTAATTCACCATCATTAGCAGCAGGTTCAATATGGTTGACATTGCCACTAAGGATACATAGAATTTCTAGAAACACAGAAGGCAATCAGCAGATACTAAAAAAATGAGGATAATGAGACACTGTCACCACCTTGAAGGCCAGACATGGAGGATTGGAGACGGTGGTCTCATCTTCCCACAAGTGAGGGCCAAAAATATGGCAGCAATCCAGTCCATCCCAAACATAACATCGCAACCTTGAACTCGACACCAGTAGTGAGAGTACGGCAATGACTTACTGAGACCATGGGGATTTCATCGAAACGTGAACTTGGCTGAGCGAACGAGCAATCGAAGAAGACGAGAGATGAATACGATTCAAGATCAAAAGTAATAGACGCAGGAAGACGACCATTTGAATGAGGTCCCAGTGGTAAAACACGATGTAACCCACTCCTATATGGTAGCGGGAATAAACCTATATGACGCATTAGAATGGTCGCACAGGGTGCTTGGAGGCCAATGGAAGCACTCAACTTACTAGGAAGGTTCTGAGAAGTGGAAGCCTTGTAAGTAGAGCACGGTAGTCTGGCTTTCCATATTGCAGAGTGTCCCCGTAATAGCGAACGATAAAACCAAGGATTATTCATGAGGACATATGGGGAGTATAAATACCCCAAGGAATGAGTCAGATATAGGAATGGCTATCTCGTATCAAAGGTCTGACAACAGGAGAGCGCGAGAACTCGTCAAGAATTAAAATGCTCAGTTTCATAATCTGTCCTTTAACCATCGACCGCTTCAGTCCATTGACCTGGATGATAAGTGGAACTAGGTGTTTCGCGCACACTCGAATGATGCTGTTGAACCAGGTGACAAAAGTCAATGAATTCGCTCTTTCAGAATACATTAAAGGGTAGAGTTAGGTTGACAGTCTGAATTACCCCAGGTCCCACGTTTGTCGTTGTCCTCTTTGCCTTCTGCGTCTTCCGGCCTGCTGTTCATAGAGTATATCACTTGTACTGGCCATTGCGAGTGCCCGAGATCAGTGCAGTCGAGGCAAGCTAAGAGGTGGACGGTAATGCCGAAGGGTTAATATTGATGTTAATCAACCTTTGTAGTAAGTAGTGCGCACCACGTAGGTCCAAAGCATCGTCGTCAAACAGTCCATTCGAGGTGGGGACAGTGACATTGATGGTGAAGGGCCGACCATCGCCTGCGACAAGGAGATGTACAGATTTCGGCTGCAGAAATTACCCATGCGTGGATAGTTTGGTAAGATGTTTTAGAGGTTGGTGTACACATACTAGCACCATCTCAAGAGGACATCACAGACGAAACTTTAACTCCATCCGGGACTGGTTCAAATCAAGGTGAAGACGGGAACAAGAGCGGCGTGTCGGATGCGCATTTTGAATGGCTTGAACGGAAATGCAGTTGGAATTGAAGCAGTCAAGAAGGATGATGTTCTGGCTTGCTTCGTTCAACATGACAAACATTCGAGAACCTGCTGTTATGCAAGAGTCATGATGACGGCCAAGATCACGAAATGTTTGTCAGAGCTGTCGGAATTCCGGCTCATTCATTGACTCGGAGGATGACAGACACCTTACTAACATCATGATGTGGTTGATAGGCAACAGCTTCCACTTTGAGGATCAACTAATGAAGAGTATTTGTAATCGTCCGATATGACGCCGCTTAATTCAGTTCTTTCGCCATCGTATCGTACGTCCAAGGCTGGATGGCCCAACCTTACAAATACATTCATTTTAAACCGGTTCAGTCAGCCATGTTGAGCAAAGGCTATAAAGCACACAACGTGGCCGTCTCTCGAATCAATATCATACCCTTCCAAGCGTCTTCTACTGGTCAGCAATAGAATCTAGATGACCATGTCTTCTTCAACCTCTGCACTCTTCTCACCTATTCGCGTAGGCAGCATTGACTTGCAGCATCGCGTTGTCCTTGCTCCACTTACCCGTGTACGTGCGAGCGCAGAACATGTCCCAAGTCCAGAAGCACCAGTGTACTACTCTCAGAGAGGGTCTACCCCTGGCACTCTGCTTATCTCGGAAGCCACATTCATATCTCAGAAGGCTGGCGGTTATAATAATGTCCCTGGGATATATACCGACGCCCATGTGGAGGGATGGAAAAAGGTTTGTTGTGTCTAGCTTAGTGATCTTACATGATGAGAGCTGGCTGACACCGGGTGTTATAGGTAACAAAAGCAGTTCACGAGAAGGGCTCGTTCATCTTTCTACAACTCTGGGCACTCGGGCGCGCAGCAGAAACAGCGGTTCTTGCCAAGGAGAACAACAGTCCCTACATCAGTGCCTCACCCATTCCCGCCCCGAAACAAACAGATGTGCCACGCGCACTCAGCATAGATGAAATCAAAGAATACGTTGCGGCTTATGCTGCTGCTGCCAAAGCTGCCATTCGAGCTGGTTTCGATGGCGTCGAAATTCACGGCGCAAACGGTTACTTGATAGACCAGTTCATACAAGACGTCACGAACCAGCGCACAGATGAATACGGTGGAAGCATCGAGAATCGTGCAAGGTTTGCACTCGAAGTAACGGACGCCGTTGTGGAGGCCATTGGTGCTGAGAGGACGAGCTTCCGAATTAGCCCGTGGGGGACATTCTATGGTACGTGTGTCATTAAATGCTACCAATCGTCATTTAACTGGTCTGTGGTGCAGGTATGGGAATGACAGATCCCAAACCCCAGTTCTCCTACTTGGTTGAGCAGTTGCGCAAGCACAAACTCGCATACATCCATGTTGTAGAGCCAATGCCTAAGGAAATCACTGCTGAAATCAACAGCGATTTCATCCGTGATATCTGGGAAGGGGTTGAAGGCAGCACCTTCATCAGCACAAATGGGCATACCCGGAATAGTGCAATTGAGACGGCGGACAAGAAAGGTGGCCTTATTGGATTTGGGAGGTTGTTCATGCCAAATGTGAGTGATTTATTCGCAGGCTTGACGGTGACTGACTTGTCACTCTTCCATAGCCTGATCTTCCATTCCGCCTGCTAAAGGACCTCGCACTCGAACGGGGTGACCAAGCAACGTGGTATATGGCCGGTAATTCTACACCGGCAGGTTATTCGGATTGGCCGTTTGCAACGGAGAATAGTCAGCAACTGAAAAGTAAATTCTGATGCGGCTTTGTGAGTGACATACCTTAGAGAATAGATGTCGACTTTATACTTCTGATACCTTACTGTATACACCTGATATCATCATCATGCTTAATCTTTACTTCGGTCTATCTTATGGCATGATCAGTGACGGTTCGTTGTGTTTTTGGTCGACTATCAACAGGTACGTCAGGTGTGCAAGTCGAACGGGGATTGGGAGTGTGAAAGGGGTGTAGATATAGGTACCACTGGTAGGATGAGTAAGTGTCAGTGAATGAGGCTTGTGGACGGGTGCAAGAAAATGAGAAGCAATGAGCGGCAGAGGCAGTAGATACCGAGAATATAGTGCTGAATAGCGAATGCGTTCTGATATGAGTGACTCTTATTATTCTTCACAGAGGAAAAAGCACTGTATATACATGGAATACTTATGGCCGCAAACGGTAAGTCGTCCATAGACCGCCCCTATCCAACCTTCAGTTCATCATCATCAAGCCCATTGTGTTCCTTTTATTTGTAAATAAAGACTAGGGTGCATATAAATTGGAGTTTGCAGCTGGATCGGAAGAAGTGGCCAAGCGCCGCGAGAAGTACACGGGTAAGTATATAACGCCAGTAGGCAAGCTAGCAGAACCGACGAACTTGAAGGTGGTAAGCGATAGGGGGCCTGCAAAGGAACTTTGGGATATTGTGGATAACTTTTTGAAAGAGAAGGGAATTTAATGGAAGTATTATTTTATTGATGGATTGAGATTGATGAACCTCCAAGAGGTATTGAATGGACAAGACCGTATTTCAGCACTCAATTATGATGGAACAATTGTCCTTGTTGATATGTTGTCATATACATTGGTATGGCGCTAACACCCGTCCAGGGTGTGCGTTTTCCTCTCTTGTCTAGTACATTACTATTGCATCGCGTCTTACCATCTTACTGCATGTCATTCCTACACAATCGATTTATCGTACCCTGTTGCAATTAGTAATATCTTCGGATCTTCCCCATTCTGCACCCTCTATCACCATGGTAGAGCACGGTAGCCATCAGAATGATGACCTCGCGGTTCACCGAGTTCTAGTAATGGTGCAGCAAGAAATGAATTTGTCTACATGTTGAATATAGTTTGAAACATCATAACAATAACTTAAATCAATACTACAGCGGACCCTTGACCAGATATCTCCTCCCTACAAAACACTCGGCAAGCATTTCCCTACACAGTACTGCTAGTTGATACATGTACATGCTCCTGAAAGACAATCGATCTCATGCTAGTTTCTGCATCGGAGTTAGCCACAAGTTTGGCGTGATATTCTCGAACGCTAAGGATGAAGCGTGGTCCGAATACAAACATCAGGATGCCTGATAAAATTTGAAATACACCATTAAGTATCTCAAGTACGATAGAATTTGATGTCTATAGAGATGATCAACAGTGGTTACAAGCAAATGTCAGCGACAGGTCGGCGTACCAAGACCTCTGGAGACGCTCTAACAAGCTGGAGGCAAGAGACACCAGCAAAGCTAGGACGTGCGGAACTTGAGCAGAAAAAGATAACCATATTCACATTACAAGCTCACCTTGCATAATAAAGCACGTGAGACTTTATCAGCACTCTGAAACAGTCACCGATGGTTGATCCTGTCGACGGGCCGAGTCGTCGGAGGTCACGGAAGTGTTTCACAGCAATCCAGACTGAAAGACACAAAGCGAGGGCCTCCCAAATGGTGTTAAGCATCCATATCATTAAACCAAGAAGCTGGAACGATCCCCCATGACTATAATCGCACATATATATGCCAGAGAGTATCAGCTCCTCTAGTGTTTTTCCAATGAACTGTGTTTGTCAAGTCAACAAGTAAAGCTTACCTCCTACAACAGATTCGAGTGATATTGCCATGATTGCTCCACCGGCGATTTTTATAGCCAGGAAGATAATAACGATAAGCATGACTCTAGATCCCTGATACATGGCATGCAACCGAGCAATCATGATGACTTTGCATCATGTTTCAGTCGAGTGAATATTACTGAGGTATTACAGCTTACCGCCCAGCATGGCGGATTCGACCACATTTGTCGCATTTATAGCATAGTATATAATATTGCCTGAAACACCAAATTAGTGATCGCTTTTATACTAGGATCAAACGCTCCACTCACACCTATTGAGCCATTATGCTGAGTCAAGTTTAGTGGTCAAAATCTCACTCACCCCTGCATATTATGAATGTATCCATTAGATAGGAATGAGAATGTTGGCAGAATACTCACTGTATCTGTCAGTGAGACCAATGGAATGTATGCTGTGTGCCGCCAGTCAGAAGAATCAAACACACTGCACGGTGCATGTGAGACATACGCAGAGCAGAGATACTGATAATAAGAGATAAGCTATTAGCACAGTACCAGCTTGTTGGCCTCAAAAACATACACATAATATGGTGTTCCAATATATCGTGTCTAAAACATTTTGGAGTCAGCACAACTTGTCAATCACGCTATAGTATGACATAGGGTACGAACTCGCAGGTACAGCACAGTTATGAGAGACCAGCGTTGTCTCTGTCGCGAATTCGTTATATTCTGTTACTTTTCTTCTGATATGGGACCCTGTCACTCACCCAGATTAGTTCAATCTATAACACCATTCTTAGCAAGTTGGCTACTCCGGCGATGGCACTGACCTACCTCTTGTCCTAGTGTCAGCACTGAAACTATTATGAGAATATCAGCGAGTTTTGAACACTGTTCTGCACACCCCAATCATATACCACCACGACGCCGGCGGCAACTGCGAAACCACAAGTCAATGTCAAGTCGAGAGAAATGTCACCAACTGATACAACTAACCTGCCAAATAGCTCTGAAAAAGATCAGAACTGATCAACGGCCACCAACTGGGATTATTTGAGACTAGGGTCATATTCGAAGGATGGGTTTGAACGAGTGGGGAGCGTTGGTGGTGTATAACAATAGTGTTCATGCTAGATATACCACCATTCAGTGCTTCTATCGCCAAAATCGGTACGATGGAGATGGATATTTGATCCCTGAAGACCGCATCAGTATTGCAGGCCGAAACCAGGGGAAAGAGGAAGCCCTCGATTGGGTCAAGTTAGATTTTGACTTGCAGACCGGCGATGTAGTATTAAGCATGCGGCCATTGGAACATCAGGAACATTCCAGTTATTGGTGATGTCGGTAACTCATTTCCAACGTCATTTTTTTACTGCAAGCTCGCATAAATGAATGAGTTCTGTATAAAATCAGGTAGTCATTGTTCTAACACAGGTTGAAGTGTGATATGATCAAAATTCAGGTACTAGTCTGTTTCATCCATTTCCAGCAGGTATGCATCTTCTCGGCTTCTTGCGTCTCTACCTTGAAGCTTCACGCTTTCCCACATGACGTTCCAGGTCGTGTGTTTCACCCCTTTCGGGCAGCTATGTTGGAATCCGACGAACCAGAGAGAGAAGAGAAGACAATGACCCGAGAAGCAAAGCACGAGGGGAAGAAGCTGAGGAACGTGGTTCGAGCGCAAGCCTAAAGAGGCGAATGGGGTGCGGCGCGCTGACGTTGGCCGAGTCTCTGAAACGTATGATAAGTTATGTTTATTTTCGTTTCTTACTTACCTGCTATAAAGTCAAGCGCCCATAGATGCGAATATCTCAGTTCTTGAATGGAAACTGAGATGTGAGTGGCTAGTTCATGTTAGCTGACCAAAATCGTAGCATACCTTTGTCTTTCTAGCGCCCTCTCCCCCGTTCGCTCGCCTGTCATCACGACAAGGTACCCTTCTCAGCTTCTTTGCGTCTGTGCTGAAACTTGGGGCTTTCCCACAACATTTCAGATTGTCCATTTCAAGGTATTTCTTTGCGTCTCTCTATGCTGGGGCTATCCCATCAACGTTTCAGATTGTCTATTTCAAGGTATTTCTTTGCGTCTCTCTATGCTGGGGCTATCCCATCAACGTTTCAGATTGTCCATTTCGAGTACAGTACACTATCTCATAATGTCACAAACATGTCGCATCATGTGATGTAGATGAGTATGAATTCAGAATGAGGCCTACCTGGAACTACCATGCTTCGCGGGGAATTGCAAACGCACAGAACCTGTCAAGCTTCACGGGATGTCGTTTATTTCAGAGGGGCTTTCATATTTTGACATCCTCTTGCTAGCTTTCAGACGTTTCAAGGATCAATCATCTGGAAGACCTCGGAAAATTGAGCTCACTCCCATATAGAGAGATTTTCGATATCACTCTATACGAGCAGGAAGAGGGAAATTCTGGTTATTCATTAAACTTCTCTGTCAAAGTTCTCATTATTCGGCGTCATTTATCGTGTGCTTCACTTGAACAGTTACAACTTCGTGTCGATCTGAGAGGAAGGTTGCATGGGACGCTCCAAGGTCATAGTTAACACAGCATAATAACAATCAGGCCAAAAGTGCGTCTGATTTTCCTCGGTGTTATTAACTGATGTTCTGACAGTTAGTGACATCCGTATTTCTCACCAAGCCCTACCTTGCTTTGCGTTCGTGCGCTATTATCTCTTGTCACGATCTCATTTTGTAAGCACAATACAGCTTTCACGATAAAACAAATCACCTCTATTTCAGGACGCACGTCCAGATCTGCCAATGGCAGCCATCGACACCTGGAGCCTCAGAAATAGATTCGGGCGTTTTCGAGTTCTTATCGTGAGGAGAGCAAACACAGGAAAAACAACCATCCTTCAGAAGGTCTGTGATACCACAGATGACCCTACGCCAGGGATGTTCGCTAACGTAATGAATCCGCAATCCTTCACCTCGCGCAGTGATATACCATTGGTGGGCTTTCAACCTTTTGCTGATTTATAGATGAACATAGTGCCGCTTGCCACATGTATTACCATGCACAGCTGCTGAGGCACTGTGCCTACCTATCACATCTGGCCCAATCATGGTGTTTGTCATCCGGTTGCAGTACTGTCAGTACATATCGTGCTTCAATGAAGATTTCACTAATTGCAGAATGCTCTACTCAGCCTTACAAATATATCCATTATATCCATTTTAAACTTGTCGAGCAAAGCTATAAAACACACGATGCGACCGTCCCTTCAATCAACACCATACCATTCCAAGCATCTTCTACTGGTTTGCAGTAGATTACTATGTCTGCTTCGTCCTCTGCACTCTTCTCCCCCATCCGCGTAGGCAACATTGAGTTGCAGCACCGCATCGTGCTCGCCCCACTTACCCGTCTACGTGCAAGCGCAGATCATGTCCCAGGTCCAGAAGTACCAGTGTACTACGCTCAGCGAGGCTCTTCCACTGGCACTCTCCTTATCTCAGAAGCCACAATCATATCTCAGAAGGCTGGCGGTTATAATAATATCCCTGGGATATACACCGACGCCCATGTGGAAGCATGGAAAAAGGTGTGTTATGTCTTGCTTAATGGATTTACTGGATAATAACGGACTCACACTGTCTATCGCAGGTGACAGAAGCAGTTCATGAGAAGGGCTCGTTCATTTTCCTACAACTCTGGGCGCTCGGGCGCGCAGCGCAAACAGCCGCTCTTGCCAAGGAGAACAATAGTCCCTATATTAGTGCCTCGTCCATTCCAATCCCGAAAAACCCAGATGTGCCACGCGCACTCACCACAGATGAAATCAAGGAATATGTTGCTACGTACGCTGCTGCTGCAAAAGCTGCCATTCGAGCTGGTTTTGATGGCGTTGAAATTCACGGCGCAAACGGCTACTTAATCGACCAGTTCATACAAGACGTCACGAACCAGCGCACAGATGAATATGGCGGAAGCATCGAGAATCGTGCAAGGTTTGCACTCGAAGTAACGGATGCCATTGTAGATGCCGTTGGTGCCGAGAGGACGGGGTTCCGAATCAGCCCGTGGGGCACAATGTATGGTACGCGTATCATTCAATGCTACCAATTGTCATTTAACTGATCTGCGGTGCAGGTATTGGAATGACAGATCCCAAACCCCAGTTCTCGTACGTCGTTGAGCAACTGCGCAAGCACAAACTCGCGTACATCCACGTCGTAGAGCCGATGCCTAATGAAATCACTGCTGAAATCAACAGCGATTTCATCCGTGATATCTGGGAAGGGGTTGAAGGCAGCACCTTCATCAGCACAAATGGGCATACCCGGAATAGTGCAATTGAGACGGCGGACAAGAAAGGCGGCCTTGTTGGATTTGGGAGGCCGTTTATGCCAAACGTGAGCTATTTGTTCTCATACTTGGCGGTGACTAACGCAGCCCTATCACCTAGCCCGATCTTCCATTCCGCCTGCTAAAGGACCTCGCACTCGAACGGGGTGACCGAGCAACGTGGTATATGCCCGGTAATTTTACACCAGCAGGTTATTCAGATTAGCCTTTTGCACCAGAGAATAGTCAGTAACTGAAAGAAAAATTCTGACATGGCTTTGTGAGTGATAGACCTTAGAATAGATGTCGACTTTATACTTCTGATGCCTTACCGTATACACCTGATATCATCATCATGCTTAATCTTTACTTCAGTCTATCTTATGGCCTGATCAGCAACAGCTTGGTGTGTTTTTGGTCGATCATCGAGAAGTATCTCAGGTTTGTACGCCGAACGGGGACTGCGAGAGGGGTGTAGATACCACTGGTAGGATGAATAAGTGTCAGCGAACGAAGCTTCTGAATGAGTGCGATAAAATGCGAAGTAATGAGTGGCAGAGGGGCGCTGAAGGGAGTAGCGTTGCACCTGACAAGGTAGAGTAGAAAATAAAGATAGAGGGAGATACCAAAAATGAGTGAGTGCCGGTATGAATGGGTATGGTATTGACAGAATAACGAGAGTCCACAGTTGTTGTTTTGACAAATTCCGGATGGTTATGTTGCCAGTAGGTGACGGCGATGAGGAATGGACGAAGAGTCGATTTAATAAGGAAAGGATTTGACGGGGAAACGAGGACGGGACTGGGTTCGGCGGTGAGCTGAAGGTTATGTTCGCGGTAAACATTACTTTGTCGGCTATTTCCGGGGGTGATCGATTTGTAATCTCCTTAAGGTGCGCGTCTAAATCTTTATGGGGAGCCAACCATTGACCCGGGAGATGTCTAGACCAGTCCTGACGATGGTTTGCCTCATAGGTTAGGACTGGTCACGAGTCTAGGAGATGACAGACATGATGACTTTCCGAAGTGGCGCAATCATTCAGGTACTTCGAGCACCCAGTGATGCATTGATATATCGGTGCGTTTTCGACCTTTTGCTAAGTAATAAACTTCATAGATGATAAGTACTTAGTGGCGCTCACCACATGTATGACTCTGCACTGCTCAGGCAGTGTGTATCTGACCAATTTGGTCAATCTATCATAGCGTCTACCTTCTTCCGCCATCATTGCATTACACATCATGCTTTGATGAGGTTTTCATAAGTGGGAAGATGGCTCTACCCAACCTGACAAATCTATCTATCTCATTTGTGTCGAGCGAAGGGAAGTTGGCTATAAAACACCTGACATGACCGTCCCCCAAATCAATATCATATCATTCCAGGCATTTTCTACTAGTCTGCAATAGATAACCATGTCTTCTTCGAATTCTGCATTATTCTCCCCCATTCGCGTAGGCAACATCAACTTGCAGCACCGCATCGTCCTTTCCCCACTTACCCGTCTACGTGCAAGCGCAGATCATGTCCCAAGTCCAGAAGCGCCCGCGTACTACTCTCAGAGAGGGTCTACCCCTGGCACTCTTCTTATCTCAGAAGCCACGTTCATATCTCAGAAGGCTGGTGGTTTAGATAATGTCCCTGGGATATACACCGACGCCCATGTGGAGGCATGGAAAAAGGTATGCTGTGTCTTGCTCGATGATCTTGGCGGGAGCTGAGTCACACCATGTATCGCAGGTAACAGAAGCAGTTCACGAGAAGGGCTCGTTCATTTTCCTACAGCTTGGGGTGCTCGGTCGCGTGGCAGAAACAGCCGTTCTTGCCAAAGAGAACAATAGTCCGTACGTCGGTGTTTCAGCTATCCCCCTCCCGAACAAGACAGACGTACCACGCCCACTCACCATGGATGAGATTAAAGAGTACGTTGCCATGTATGCCGCTGCCGCCAAAAATGCCATTCGAGCGGGCTTCGATGGTGTCGAAATTCACGGCGCGAACAGCTACTTGATCGACCAGTTCATGCAAGACGTCACCAACCAGCGCACAGATGAATACGGCGGAAGCATCGAGAATCGTGCAAGATTTGCACTCGAGGTAGTAGATGCTATTGTGGAGGCTGTTGGTGCTGAGAGGACGAGTTTCCGAATTAGCCCGTGGGGCACATTCAATGGTATGTCTATCATTGAAGAGTGCCAATCGTTATTTAGCTGATTTGCGGTGCAGGTATGGGAATGGCAGACCCAAAACCCCAGTTCTCCTACGTGGTTGAGCAGCTGCGCAAGCACAAACTCGCATACATCCACGTTGTGGAGCCGATGCCCAACGAAATCACTGCTGAAATCAACAGCGACTTCATCCGTGAGATCTGGCAGGGGATTGAAGGTAGCACCTTCATCAGCACAAACAAGCATACACGGAGTAGCGCGATTGAAACGGCAGACAAGAAAGGCGGCCTTATTGGATTTGGGAGGTTGTTTATGCCAAACGTGAGTCATTTGTTCCTAGACGTAGCGGTGACTGACGTACCCATCTTACCTAGCCCGATCTTCCATTCCGTCTGCTAAAGGACCTCACACTCGAACGGGGTGACCAAGCAACGTGGTACATGGCCGGTAATTCTACACCAGTAGGCTATTCAGATTGGCCTTTTGCGCCAGAGAACAGTCAGCAACTGAAAAGTAAATTCTGACGTGGCTTTGCAAGTGAAATAGATGTCGACTTTAGGCTTCTGATACCTTGCCGTATACACCTGTGAAGTCCCCCGTTCACCTTTGGAGGTTTTCTAACCTGAATTACAATAACGTTGAATGTCATTGCATAATGCGCTGGATTGAAAGACAGACAAATACGCTGTTGCAATGGCACACTGCTTCCGACGACGAGAATGATATACCCCGAGGGCACGCAGTGTCGACGATAATGTTCACCATGGAAGTATTTGCTCTTCCTAGTCGACCCTTGACGAAGAACATGCGATTTCGTCGGTACTGAATGTCATCGCAAATAGCATTAAATTTATCACGTCCTCCGGAGAAGGAGCGTTTCGGCCGGTAAAAGTGAAGATGGGTCACGGTGAGAGGAAAAACACTGTCTTCTGGATAAGCCGTGATGGATAGTCTGGATACCCAATGTTCATGATATCATGGTCTTTACTTCAGTCTATCTTACGGTATGACATGACCAGTGACAGTTTGTCGTGTTTTTGGTTGATCATCAAGAGGCATCAGAGCACAAGCACGTCAGTTGTCTGATTATATACGGAGTTAGTACTCTCCCGACAGTCGTGCAACCATGGAAGTCACCGTGCCCTTAATATTCACCCGGTACGAACCCTTATACACCGATCATTCAAAGGCTTATCCTTATCTTACAGACCGTGTTCTTGCGTGGGCCTGAAGAAGCCCGTTTACAAAGTCTAATTAAGGGGATCGCATCTTCGCAAGATGCTTTCCAACCGCCTAGATAGATACTGGAGTAGAGTACTAAACCTAAATCTGGCGCACACAAACGATTCACGGGAACGACAAAAATGCTACAATTTCAATATAGAAACACATCAATCATCGCAAACTACGATCGGTAACGAACTCCCTATTTCAGGGATCGCATATAGTACACGGGCATACGATACCCAAGGTCTGTCACAGTTCCAATGGTATACGTTCAAGCGTACCCAAACGACTCGACATGTAGAATCACACTCGGCCCACCGTTGGCTACCCTGAAAGGACTAGACACCGGGAACCGAAGAGCACCACGAACAGATCGAACGATGCTCTGCGAGCCACACACTGTAAAACAGAGTAAGCGTCACCATAATCTGCAACGCACGGAGGCAAAAACTAACCGCTGACGGACATCCCGCCCGTTGCCGCTTTCACTTCATCTCCGAGGATGGCCTGGAGGTCGGGCCTTTCATGCGTAAGCTTGACCGACTCTATGGCGAAAAGAGAGCTGTTTCTTATTTCCGCGGCTTTCTGCAATTCCATCGCCTCAGATTGGGAATCGTCGCGCACAGATTTGGCGTCGTCATTCGAACCATACAATTGGGGTAGAGTCTTGATAGTCTTCGGCGCGCTAGTAACGTGGATGTGGATCGAGATGGATAAATAAGGAGGTGCAAGCCGGAGCGCTCGGATAAGAACATTGTCGATCCAGTAATTATGATCTGGAGAGAATAGACGAATTAACTTTGACGCGAGCCTCGGATTGTCGGTTCTTACCGATGCTCCGAATTGACCAGATGAAAACAATACGACGGCACTTGCTTTCACCGTTGCGGACTCGCCTGAAAAAACATGGGTTAGATATACAGAGTCGACAATTCAGTCGACGTACTCTATTATGTCCAACAACACCGGTAGCGTATACGATACTCCGGATCCTCCTGAAGGTGAGACATGCATGAGTAATATTGATATGTAGAAAGTTCAACGACTAACCAGCAATGAGCACGGATATGTCACATAAACCCAGGTTAGGAGAAAGCCCGTACGGCCCATCGACAAAGACTTTGATTTTATCGCCTTTCAAGGCAGCATCTTTCAAGCGTGCAGTGAATCCCTTCCTCACGTTGATGAAAAACACGAGCTCTTTCCAGGACGGAGCACTAGAACCAAGATTCCCTTTTGCGACGCTAATCTCAGCATATTTCTCGTTCGTCGGTTTCTGTTCGTCAGGGACATCATCAAAAAGGGTCGAATTAAGGCTCGCGATGGTGAAAGGATGAGCCTCGAATGGCAAGCGTGAGACGGACGGCATGATAAGATAGGCAGTTTGCCCAGGTGCCCAGTGGAAATGAGACGGACGGTGGAGACGCAACCGAACAAAATCGCCTGATAGGAATTCAGCAGTCGCATCCATCATAGACCCTGACTTGAATCCAAAGTATGAATGGTTAAACACCACTAGACGAACAACACGAATGAGGCGGTCCAGTCCCCAGATTATGAAACAGGGATAGATCCAGAAGGCGACCCTGGTGATCATTAGTATGGAACATTTGGATTATGTATTTGACGAAACTCACGAGAAGTTTTGTGTATGGACGTAAGCACCGATGAGGAAAATGCTAAAAGCATTGTGAGTGCCACCGTGACAAATAGAATAGAACTGGAATGGGCTCACAAAACCATGGCAAAATGAATGTAGAAGAAAAGCTCATACGCTTGCGCTCGGACGGGGCGCAAGGAGACGATACATAGAATGGCAAATGCAATCGTGGCAATTAAGCCCCACACTAGCCACGGCTCCGCAAAGAATGGTTGGAATCTGTGTCGCGTTAATCCATTGCATGATTTGTAAATGCTGTACGTACGGTGAATTGCGGACAACTTCACTGCCTGCATGAACACAGAGCAAGATAAAGACGACTCTAGCCATCATGCGATGGACGTAGTTGAGCTTGAAGAAAAGGCACGTTATAACAAAGCAACGACGAATATTGTGAAGAGATTTACCTTGTCATAGCTGATACCAGTGATTACTGCAGACAGTTAGTAAAGCATGTCAAGATGCGAGTGTACAGGTCGTACAGGATACTATATTGTTTTTAGTTCCAAGTGCAGTGATCAGTGGGAACTGGCTGGCTGCCAGCATGCCGGAGCGGTTGCACCAGTATGAAATGTACAATGTGCGGCCCTCGAGGTCGGTCGCTAGAAAACTTGTCAGAATATGCAAGTGAGATCGCAACGGAACTTACTGTTGATAAATGCCCAGACGAAAAGAAAAATGATGTATGCCATAGTCACGAAAACCTCAGCCAAGTTGAGGGTGTACGACTTGCCAAATTCGAGCGTACAGCGGAAAGAAATGACGCGGTATGCATTGACGAGTCCCAATGGAACGCGACGCCAAGAAAAAGCGTGACGACGGTGCACAGAAGCGTGTTCTGGATCGGAGGGGCTGGACGTTGGACGCCTCCTGGCGAACTTGGAGTGAAGGAAAGAAATCCAGTGAAAGATGGCGATGATAAAAATGAAAAGACCAATGCAATACCACGCCTGCAACGGGTAGAGATGGTTACGGGCGATTCGCAGAGACTTGTCGGTGACGGCCATGACTAACTTTGACTGAGGGAGGTCACGTCAAGGAGTTGTTAGACCATCCTCGAAGCATGGCTCCCTTTATAGTTGACCTCCGCATGGGTAGTATGCGCAGAAAAGTGCCCGAAAAAAGAATTTGAAACTTATCAGATATATAGAGCCAGCCGTTCGGACAAAAGATTATATCATGGAGGTTAGAAACCGCACGCTTGGTTTGTACGTAAGTAACCGCTTTAGCTTCACCAACATAATTGACACTCCGCGATACCCTTACTTGGCGAACGTCTAACCTAATAAGGTACCACTCGAAGAGACTCGGCGTGATCTGCTCGTTGTTGTCAAGCTACTGCTTACTCTCATGATGCGTAAGTAAACTAACCCTCGGTTGTTTGATGTCCGTAAGTCCACCACTCACCCGGACACAACAAATTTCGAATTCGCACGCAACTCAGCACTCTCCATTGGAAGAATTTAAAATTACTCGACGTCCGTACTTTTGGGAGAAAAAGAACAAGTATTGATTTCCGAAGCGGCGGCGGCGGCTCTCGTCGGTTCTCGTCGGATTAGGCATATTCGGAGTTCTACTTCAACGTACGTCCCCCTCAATCCCTGTATGTACCACATCTTTGGGTGGGTCGTGTCTACGTGTAGACCCGTGACATGCCAGTGCCTCGCTGTGGTTAACTTATGAGTCGATTAGAACCTTTTCTGACATGCTCCGTTGTCCCTCAGTAGTAGGTACCTAGTAGAATTCGACAGATGTCCCAACGGAAACAGTCAGGGCTGTCCGAACCCTGCAAGATGTGATTTGATAATTATTATCTGATAAGAGTTATCTGATAACGGTCACTCATTTTCATGACAGCCGCGATCAATGACAACAAGTTCCGGTCCAATGCCTTGTAACTAACAGACATTTCTGTCTGCAAAATTAACACTTTCGGCACCGGCGTTTTCCTGTTTTCTCCGAAACAGGGGAGATTTGACGTTTGTAGAGCATATCAGCTCGGCCTTGTTCCTTGGCCAGCCGACATGTTCCTCGTGCAAATATAATTTACCCACAGTGCATTCTCCACGCATAGAATGTCTGACTCATCAGAAGGCACGAAGGGAGGAATCAAACGATGCACTAACGAAGCTCAATGAAGGCTACCATCAAGGTATGATCTGAGAATCATTCTACTCATGACACTGCAAAGAAGTTCTAGTCCAATGTATTAATTAGGCTGCCGTCTATGCTTGTCCATGAGGCAAGCCGTCGATGGACAGGTTGGCAAAACTGAATTTGGACTAAAGAGCGGCATTTTCTGAATCACGTGAGCTTTTGTTGTTAACATGAACGCATCATTTCTAGGTAGGAGAAGGAAAGTTTTACTGGACAGGGCCAAAAAGAGAAAATCGAGAAGATGTTCGACTACTTATTTGCAGACTCGCGAGGTCGAGCTCGGATACTGGACTGGTTCCGTCCTCATGCAATTGCGTATGTGTCGGATACTGTCAGTAACGAGGTGGATATAGCAAAGGAGGCTCTCCATGGGACACTCGACTCTGTAACTTCAGAGTTTCTGTTGACACGGGACCTCAATTCAGCCAAGGAAATCAGGATACACAACGTCTTTCCACTACCTGTTCCTGCAGTTATAACACTGTCTCGATCATTCAATGTCACCAGAACAGCTTCGAGCTGGAATTGACGTAGTACTATGGCCGTTGACATTAGAATATAGACAATCAAGCATGCTCGTAGCGCATCCGTTTTGTCATGCGTTTGGATGTAATTGACAAGGAGTCGTTTTTTGATTAAATCACGCGCAAAGGCTTGAATGATGGAAGATTGGTCCATTGAATTTGCAGGTATAGTTTACGTCGTGTCAATAGCGAGAAAATCATATCACTCATCTTGTATTCTATGCAAGCCTATCACGTTAGTTTTACCAGTCCGTCTATCGACGGCTTGCCTCAGATGGACTAGTCACCTGTCCATTGTAACCAACGGACATATTTGCCTGCGTAATATCATATAGTAGGCTCGACTGGTCGTCAAACTCGACTTTTATCGCTACCTCAGTTCCAGATAAATTGATAAATAGCAGTGTACCTAACTGAATATCGTTACAAAAGTATGGAGTGTATCTCAAGCACTATAATCAAGAACTATAAGTATGGCACCAAGCTAGTCCACGATACCGACTTGTATGCGTACAGAGGATAGCACGAGCTGCGATGTACAGCATGGTAGATAGAAAAAGCATCAGCTTACATACAGTTTCAAGAAAACTACAGATCTCGAGTCTTGGTGATTCGGGTGTGTAAGCCAAAACAAAACAAAACGATGGTATGGCAGTTATAGCAACGGCACACATGCGCCATAGCACCTGTTCCTGGTGTATTGGAAAGGCAAAAAACCAAGCCATACAATGGATTCCGCCAAATATGGTTGCCATAAACAATCCAGCAGGTGGAAGAACTGTCACGTCCGGTCCTTCGAGTTTGATGCTGCCATCAAATGTTGGAACTCGTAGCTTTGGACATGCGGGAATGCGACGAAAGCCTAAAAGTTCTACAATTGGGCTAAAGACTAAAAGAAAGATCTTATTCCAAGCGGGTACGCCACTTTGATCAAAACTAAGGCATAATCAGCAGCAGTATAATTTTTGAAGCGCATACATACTCCTTAGCAACGTAATCCTTTAGCCTTGACTCCGAGTCAGTAATCGACTTCCGGTACACTGGATGTGGATATTGCACATTGAGAGGCTTGTTCCACCGCACAGCATAAGTTAGGAAATTGAGAACCGCAAAAGCGAGCGTCCCCACTTCGAGCTGTGTAATTTCAAGGTGATAGATGGCACGGGTGATGAGCTGCAAAATAAACCAAGCTACTTGAAGGATGATCAATCCTTTCGATATCGCATTGTCTTTGCCTTTGTCGTGGATCTGGTTTGCCGTTAGGGTAGGGACGTTGATACACCCGTCACGTATCAAATTGAAGACCTCGTCGGGCTGTAGTGTGTGGTAGGGTTTTCCATCCACATAAAGCATGAAACCACCCATCAGCACAAAGAAGCTGTGCGTCTGAGTCCACGTATAATCTAAGGATATAATGAGTCGACGTTTAGGTGAGCACGAGTGCGAAACTTGAAATATCATGATTCATTGAAATGTCTTGTAACTTGACGAGCACTGAGCCACTGGCGCATAGCCCATGTGACGATCACTTCAGGAGCGATAAGCGCCATTATCATGGTCCCAAGTCCGAATCGCCACCATAGGGTACGAAGGAGGTTGTCCTTGGGACTCGGAATGTTGGGGTGAATGGCAGTGTAGATGCATGCAAACAGGGTGAGAACGCAGCTGGAGAGGATTGACCATAGGGTTCTGGCCGTGAATGATGGGGCTTTCAAGTTAAGAGTGTTGATTTGCAGTAGCTACGTGTATTAGTGGCCTTTTGCGAGATCAAACGTGGGCTTTTGGAACGTGGGTCATCTGATGTCGTGGTCATTGTAAAACGACTCGGAGTAAAATGATTATTCTCTACGTACAAGTCAATGAACGAGCCGAAGTGCCATATTGATAGCATCGTAGCTATTTTTACGTGGTCCTCCGCGGTTGTGACGCGGTTGTGATGGGAGCCAGAGTGGTAACTGGAACAGGTAACACATCAACTTGACCATACAACACACGACGAACTCCGAGTCTGAAACAAGGACGCATTATCAAAGCTACGTCAGGAAACGTCATCAACGGGTGGTCGCAATGTGGACAACCGGTCTCAGTGACGCGACCTGAGCAACGACAATCTGGGAAGGTGCTGAGTTGATGACGCGAGCTAGGAAATGAACCTGAGGTAAGTCAATGAACGTTTGCACCAAAGCCTGAGCGAGTGAGTGCCGGGCCGAATTGTAAATTCCTGCCACCCGCCAGCTTCAAAAGCAAAAAGTCGAATCCTTGCATTCGCGATGACTCGGATCGCAACTACTTCATCAGTGCTTTTTCGAGGGGAAACATCTCATACGTGTCAGTCATTGCGTTCGCTGGCACATAGTATATAATGAGCTACTGAGTATGATATCACTTCACTTTCCAGCAAGCCATGTTCCTCACTGCATCTTTATTGACACTTTTCCTCGTTTTGTCCATCACGGGATCGCCCGTGGAAGTTCGCAATTCCATTATCACCCTCCCCCTTACCAGGAGGCTAAACTTCTCTAATGGTACTATCAACTTCTTGCAGCACGATAAAGCTCGTGCGGCAGAATTTAGCGGCTACAACACGCATAGCCGACGTGCCAATAGTATTCCTGTGAAAGGCACTTCTTGGGATTACAGAATAGCGGTTGGTATTGGCAACCCCCCCATAACCTGTCAGTTCAGCACTGAGGAAAAATGCGTCCGCTAATGTATTATTGAAGATAACTTGGTTCTCGACACTGGCAGCTCAATTACATGGATTGGCGCCGAGAAAAAATACGTGAGAACCGGTACCAGCTTCATGTCTGGACGGCAAATAGAAGAATACTATGGTTCTTCGCGTACTGGCACCAGGTCCTTCTTCTCTGGTATGACATACAATAATATCATATGTTGAAAACTTGAATACCTACGATTATTTGTAGGAGATATCTTCCTCGATACCATCACTCTTGGTGATGGGCTCACCGTCACCTGGTTCCAGCTTGGTGTTGCTTCTGATTGGTCGGGCTTCTATGCAGGTGAAGATGGCCTCCTTGGCATCGGGCCTGAAGTCTTGACACGTGGAGCTATCCCAAATGACCGGCATGACACAATCCCGAGTTTCACTGACTACCTGTTTCTGCAGAAACAGATTACTCAGCATGTTGTTGGTGTCTTTTTCCAGCCCGTCACTACGGAACCAGACAGCGAATTCGGAGGGGTCACTTTTGGTGGAACTGACAGTACCAAGTATGTTGGTAACATTGTATACACGTAAGCTACCTCAGCTCCTAGATCAATCCAGACTGATAGTAATGGTTTTGTTTCAGTCGTGTCACCACCACCTCACCCTCATCGCGCTTTTGGGGTATCAACCAGAGCATCACTTATGGCACCACGTTAATCTTGAGCTTCACTGCTGGGATTGTCGATACTGGCACTACCTTTATTTTTCTTGCCTCTGGTGTGTATCTAGAGTGCGGCGAGTAATAATGGTCTAATCAACGTTCGATAGATGCCTTCGAGAGGTACGAAGCTGCAACTAAGGGTACTTACGATCGGGCGACTAGTCTTCTCCGTATTACCCCTAACCAGTACAGTTCCCTAGAGGACTTGAACTTTCATATCGAGGGTGTACGTCAATTCTATCAGCCCTCACCCCTTGTTCACTATTTTGCACAGGAAATCTTCAGTCTCACCCCTAACGCCCAAATCTGGCCTCGTTTTCTCAACACCAAGCTTGCTAATGGTGATGTCGGTAGCATATATCTTATCGTTCAAGACCGTGGCAGGCATTCTGGCCGAGGGGACGACTTTACTATTGGCTACACGTTTATCCAACGCTTCTACACTGTATTCGATCGCTCCAGATCCAGCGTCGGTTTTGCCGCAACCCCGTTCACTCGTGCCACTACCAACTAATATGAAATTGACAAAGATGGAAAAGCAGCATACGGATTTATGTGGACTCTTCTCAAATAGGCTATGGTGACATCTATTGATGACGGAACGTTTGATTCCGCGTGAGCAATTCGTGTCAACTCCCATGTACATGTTCCAACTTGAATTGCATTCCACACGCCATTGCTCTTTTTTTTAAAACTGATACACCTGTTCTTGAGCTTGAGTCACTATGGTTTCGGCATGTTTTCAAGGTGTTGTTGGTATCCACATCAGGAAAACCCTCTGATACAAACCTAGACTAAGTGTACACATACTGCAGTCACTTTACCCATGTATCACATACTGCAGTCACTTTGCCCATGATAAATACATACACCTAATGTTGAAAGATCCATGTTCTACACATGCCAGCTAACATGGGCCCATCAATGTATTGTTGTGATAAATACAGGTGGGCCCATGTCAAGTGTATATGTGATACCAA
>MU172946.1:165169-177987 GCA_016695475.1 Suillus decipiens
TTTCAGACTTTCCACATTTTTAAGTGCCCATGGCAAGAATTGAACTTCAGGCTTCACAAGGGTCAGCAACAACTTCAGCATACACATACTGCAGTCACTTTGCCCATGATAAATACATACAGCTAATGTTGAAAGATCCATGTTCTACACATGCCAGCTAACATGGGCCCATCAATGTATTGTTGTGATAAATACAGGTGGGCCCATGTCAAGTGTATATGTGATACCAACAGGGGGCCCATAGTATATGATATAGTAGATAAGTGTACACTTTCCTATTGCCTTTGGTAGGTATTGTGTATGAATTATGTACCTAATATAAACAGGTGGGCCCATCACAAGCATATATCTGATAACATCAAGTGGGCCCATGTCAAGTGTATATGTGATACCAACAGTGGGCCCATAGTGTGTGGTATAGTAGATAAGTGTACACTTTCCTATTGCCTTTGTAAGGTATTGTATAGTAGGTAGCATGTGAAATATGTACTTGATATGAACAGGTGGGCCTATCACAAGCATATATCTGATACCTGTTGAGCTGGTGGAAGCATATATGTGATACCAACAGTGGGCCCATACTGTGTGGTATAGTAGATAATCCCTATTGACTTATGGTAGGTATTGTATGATAGTACTGTATGAAACATGTGCCTGATATGAACAGGTCAGCTGAGTGTGCAGTGGTGCTGATATATACAGATGGGCCAACATTCTAAGCATATAGATGTACCAGGGACACTGCTCAGTCAATGGATCAGTCTTGGAAAATATACTTGCCCATGATAGACTTAGGAAGTTGGTCAATGTGTCAGTCGGTCAATAGGTCGGCCAAATATAATATATAGTGAAGGGTGGGTCAATGTCCCATAAAGATCGTGCACAGAGTATACTGTCCAGGACTACCTCTGCCAAGTATGATAGCTCAGTCGAGTGATTGGTTGCACAAAATATGCTTGCCCATGACAAACTAGGTCAGTTGGTCGAATACTATGTATTGTGAATGTATACTTGCCAGAACCATCTCTAGTGAGTATGATAGCTTGGTCTTACAAAATAAATTTGCCCATGATAAACTGGGGAAATTGGTCAGTCAGTCTCTTGATCAAATTGTGCACAGTGAATGGTGGTGGTTGGTCAACTAGTTGGTCAAATACAAATGGTTGCTAATAAGCTCTTTGTTACGAACTGGGATAGTTTTTAACATGACTGCTGCAAACAAGTGGCCTTGAGAGTCGTGGATTTGTTACACTAGCCAGACAAAGGTCTAGCATAGGTCAAGGTAAGCAGCGAAGACAGTCAAGTGCCTGAGAGGACTAGACTGGCTGAGCTGAATATGTTCTTACAACGATGAAGATAGTTCTGAGTGTAGGGTACACGGAACTAGCTGAGTCAAGGCAAGTAAGTTTGCTTTAGACTAAGACTTAGGTGTGCTAAGCTTAGATACGATCTTTAGACGACTAAGGATTGGGGGTCCCTAGTGAAGGAAGAATCCAGGTAAAACTCAGTAAGATTAGAATGAGGAAATACAGGTGTATCTACGAGCATTTATATACTAAAGTGAAAGAGAACTTTAGGGTAGGCTCATAAGATATAAGTGGGCTGGGTAACCAAAGAAGGAAGGCAGCTAAAGTACACCATGTTGAATGTATGATGTCATATGGAGTCAGAATGAGTCATAAGCGGAGCCGAGTCAAGATGAGTCACATATGAACATATGGTCAAGTGACCATGGGCAAAAGTGGTATACAAGGAAATGATGAGATAAGCAAGAAGAGAAAGAGGGCATAAGTGACAAAGGAAAGTGAGTGGGGCGTACAATGATTGTAACACTCTTGATGGTTGGAACCACACAATCAATGAAAATACAATCTGGCACAAGTCAATTTCATTCAATCAATGTAATGAACACTAACTAACTGATTAACTAATGAGCTACTACATAAGGGTATGATGGGCATCAAGGGAGAGTGTGTGCTTTAGAAGGTGGTAATGATGGAGTAGATAAAGAATCAGCCTGCATTGGTGTAGATGAAGGGCCATCCAGCACTGACACAGATAAAGGACTGGCATGCACTGGCTCAGCTGTCACTTGGCCACTGGTAAATGTAGTGCCTTGGACATCAGGGTGACCAAATGGGCAGGATGCTGAGGCTTCAGTGATGCCAACCGAGTTGGTAGAGGGAGTGACCAAAGGGTTGAACACACTGTTCAAATACCTCCTGCCCAATGTGGCTGCTGAAGAAGCAACATTTGGATCTGCCATTGGCAGCAGGAACAATGGATTTGGAGCAGAATGGTCCTGCCAAAGTGTCTCAACCATGTTGAGGACACCATCAATGAGTATCACTGTGGTGTAAAGGTCAGCCTTCATTGACAAAAATTCAACCCACAAAGCTGAAATGTGGGTGTCAAAATCAAGATGCATGGCATTGACCCTGGCAGCAACATCTTGGTCAGCCACTTCCATGGCTGCAACTGGAGCCACTAGGATGACCACCCAATCATGGACTGTAAACTCTGCATCCAAGACAGTGGGCTCAGTCAAATGAGGTAGTGGGGATGGGAAATAAGGGGGGGATGGTGGGGGCATGACAATGGTGTCAGGGTCCTCCTGCCAATGATCAGTGGGGAAGTCATCAGCAGATGCAATGGCTGCTGGATGATTAACCTTGGGCTCTGTTGGAGTCATGGCAGCAATATGGGTAGGCCACTCAGCATCAGCCTCATGAGACATCTCGACATCCTCATGAGCAGCAACAACAACATCTAAATTCACAATGTAAATATTCAACTGAATGCAAATAAAAACACAATACTTACCTGCATCATCCATTGCATCTTCAGATTCCACCACAGATGTTGGTGGACAGGCACAGGAGGTCGCTCTTGTCATCCTTGATGCCAGTTTTGACTTAGAGACTGGTGTGGCCTTTGACCAAGGACATATACCCTCACATGGTCAATTGGTACAGTGTCGTCAACTGGCCACTCACACTTCACCTTAAGGGTGAATCATCTGCCACAGGCCTTGACCAGCAGCCCCCTGATGCCATAGGTGACAACACATTTGTGCTTGTCAGAACACTTAGCACAGGGTGGTGAAACAACAACAACTCTGCTGGATGGCAGAGAAAATTGGGTCAGTGCTACCTAGCTGCTATAGCCTAGAGGACAGCATTTGACCTGTAGGGATCTCAATCTGGTGTAAGTCTAATAGTCAGTAAATATGAAGGGATCACAAGTCCAAAGGTAAAACGGCAAGTCTGAGGGCAAAATGCAATGTCTGATGCATGGGAATATTAGGTCTGAAGATTGGCCACTACAGGTATGACTAGTATGAGCAGGGAGTCATCAGGTTTGGTCTGATTCTAAAGTGACAGTATAGGAAAAAGGGGTGACAGTTGTCTTGGATAGTAAAGAATCATATATTCTGAGAGGATATAGATATAGGTAGAGACAGTGACCCTAAGCTTTGGGGATATACCCCTCTACTACTGTGTGAACATTGGGTATAGATTATGGGTCTGCTAGTGATTTAACTATCTACATAAATGTCCAGAGTGATATAGGCAAATCTAGTAGCAAGCTATTGGGTCTGAAGTTTCTATGTAATAGGCCATGAGGTGCTATGGCTTTGTGGAAATACACATAATAACACTGCATGCACTTGTTCAGTAATGGAAATATAGATAACTATGCACCAGTAGGGCTAGATAAGACTGGACTGGACATATGGGGGACAGGATATTGGGTATGCATCAGGTCCACAAGTGTGGGCATTGGCTTCAGTATCGGGTGCACGGGTCAGGTTAGGTTTGCTATCAGGTGCCTTAGGACATGATATGAGTGGTAAAATGAGTTGTTTGGCAGTCAAGCATGGTTTGACTGTCACAGTGGGTCATACTTTGGTATGGTGAACATATGGTCATGAATATGACTGATGAAACTCACCAGCTCTGGCTCCTTCACTGCCACTGCCTTCTCTTTTCCTTTGTCCTTCCCTGTTGGTTAGTAAATGCAGGGTTTGGTAATGGCCAGTCTCACCTTCTTAACCTCCTTGGTCACATCCTGTGAAGCAGTCAGTAAATATATCAGTAATGACTTGACCAATGTACTTGCCTTTGAGTTGGAGGGTGCAGGTGTCACAGGCACAACACCCTTAGGTGGCTAAAGTATTGTGAGAACAAAAAAATACACAAGGTCATGAAGACTCACCTTCACAAAAATAGTAGGCCTGGCTGGTGGGCCATCTTCATCCTCAGTGTCCATAAGGATGGCCTTTGAGATGCACTTGGCCAACTTGCACTTCTTTGTCATTGTAGTTGACTTGTCTTCAGGATTTTCCTTCCTTGGTTGGCAAGTTCCCCAATCTGGCTGCTTGCCTTTGTTGGTCTTGGTCTTGACAACCTCAGCTGGAGGTGAGTCAATTGCCAAGACTGACATCACTTCAGGAAGCTATGGAGCAATGGCATTGATAGCTTGTGATGCTTGTGCCACTGTCATATTCCATACATCCGATCCAAGATCCGATCAGATCCGATCAGATCCGATCGATCCTGCTTCTATCCAGACCACAGATCCGATCCGGATCACCCATCTGATGCGCTACAACTTCTTGTGTTCTAAGTCCACTGCATCCTTGCTTCTATCCCCTTTCGGTGATCTACCTGTACCAGTGTCCCGGCTGTGTATATTCCTGTCCTGCTTACTGATCCGTTACCTGTGCTTCATATCCGACTCGCGTTTGCTGATCCGCTACGCATTTACCACATAGACTTCCGTTATACTTTGTGTATAGCCTTCCGGTCCCGGATTCATTGATTGCCCATACTATCTACATACAGTATATAAACTACATGTAAAACTCTAGAGAACCTTAGTTCGAATATCATCTTAGATTCTGCTCATTCCGTTCATCCGAACCCATCCGTCCCAACTCTAAGTATCTTCCGAGACTTAGGATTGATTCCTATAGTCTACATTTCCAACTCTACCTTTGGTAGTCCATATCCGTTAGTTTCTAGTACGGATCTTGTCCGCTACTAGCCCTATACCTCGCATTCATCCTTACGCTCCGGATACCCTCCGGACGAGCTCCTTCCACCCACACATTTCGGATATACACCGGACGTGCCATATCCGATACCTCCAGACCTTCGGATCTGCTACGCAAGCACTTCCAGACCCTCGGATGAAGGTTACCCCTCGGAAGTAAAGGGCAGTACTCGGGAAAGGGGCACAGTGCACGAACTGAAGCCAAAGCCCTTCGGATCTCTCACATATTGAGTACAGTCTTAACAGCCACCCCTAGTGCAACTATGAGAATGTTAGCTCAGAATGAGGCATTAAAAATAAGACGCTCACCAAAGCCTTTGGTCTTGAGGAAGAACAGATGAGATTCCATGTGGGAATCACCAACACACACATGCTCCCATTGAGATGCCTGGCCATTATTCATTGTCTCTCAAACCTCAGCAGCCACTGAGAGCAGCAATGGTGAGATGACCGAGGCATTTCTGCCATGTTGTTGCAGGCTTGAGACTGGCAGAAAGTCAGTGAATGGCAAAATAAAATAAAATAAAGGACTTACTACCAGCCAAGCAATTTCATGACCCTGGTCAACTACCACCTGGCCATTCAATTGAAAGCCTTTGATCTGGGCAAGTGCCTTATGCAACAACTCATCAGTGACTGACAAGGCATGATTGGATTCTTGAATGGACATGTTGAAAATGATGAGAATGTAAATATAAGAATGGAGTTGATAAGAATGAAGATATATGCAGAAGAATAACAAGGATGCATGGAGTTATATAGGGAATGACTTGGTGTAGCCTTCACAAAGGTCAATGGAAGATGGATGTTACAATTGTTGTACGCCCCACTTATTTTCCTTGTCGCTTATACTCTATCTCTTTCTTGCTTATATCATCATTTCCTTGTATATCACTTTCGCCCATGGTCACTTGACTGTACATTTATACATGACTCATACTGACTTGGCTCTGTCTATGACTCATTCTGACTCTTCATGACATCATACATTCAACACGTTGTACTTTAGCTGCTTTCCTCCTTTGGTTATGCAGCCTGTTTATATCTGACAAGCCTGCCCTAAAGTCCTCTGATACTTTAGTATATAAACACTCATAGATACACTGTATTTCCTTATTCTAATCTTACTGGGTTTTACCTGGATTCTTCCTTCGCTAAGGACCCCCAATCCTTAGTTGTTTAAGATCGTATCTAAGCTTAGCACACCTAAATCTTAGTCTAAAGCAAACTTATGTGCCTCGACTCAGCTAGTTCCATGTACCTCACACTTGGACCTACCTTCATCGTTGTAAGAACATATTCGACTCAGCCAGTCTAGTCCTCTCCAGCACTAGTCTGTCTTCATCACCTACCTTGAACTGTGCTAGGCCTTCATCCAGCTAGTACTATGAACCCATGACTCTTGCTACCTCTTGTTTGAGGCAGTCGTGTTCAGAACTATCCCAGTTCATAACAATGGATGTGGCACCACCAGGATTAGCTGAAATGACAATTACTACTGGGAGGTTTTGCCAAGTTGTGACCTTGGTGGTCTGGTCATTTATTGTTGTATATATATATGTACCTACAACACCTGCAAGTGCATGGATTCTCAAGAAACTATTTCTGACAAAGTTTGCAGGTTATAGGACACGTGGATCAAAGCTGACCAAAATTTCTTTCTCACTTGGGACCAGTGGGTGCCACCAAAGTTGGTGCCTACTCCATCCCTTCCCAAGGACTACAGTCCACTCAGTTTCCAACAAATACCTCACCCTACATGCCCACTACCTACTCATGCAGGGAACAAGACCTCAAACACATCCTTGCACTCAACTATGCTGACTAGGAAAGACCAGGCCAATGGCATTGCCAAGCAACATTTTGGTCAAGGAGGTAAGTGATTGGCTATTGGCCATAACATTTACTGATATTTAACTGAGCTAGTGTTTGACCTTTGCTGGACCAGTGAATCTGAGCCAACAAGCATAACATCGGCCAAACCCCACTATGGTGGGCAAAGTAAGTCCATCGTGTTATGCATTCTAATTATTTTACAATACTCATGCTTATTTATTATAGCATTTGACATGTGCTGGACCACCCAGACTGATCTGGTGCCAGTAGTCAATGCACTGGCTGAAGCACTGACAGTCAAAGCAATGGCTGAAGCATCAATGGTCCAAGCAACACCTGACACACCAATGGTCCAAGCAATGGCCAAAGCATTGACAGTCCAAGCAATGGCCACAGTATTGATGGTCCAAGCAATGACCAATGCATTGATGGTCCAAGCAATGGCCAAAGCATCATCGGCCAAGCCCCAATCATAGATACATTGGCTGAAGGCTTGTTAGCCAAACCGCACTATGGCAGCCAAGGTAAGTCTTGCATCATTCACAAGACTGAAATCATTTCTTACCAATCTTATAGCTTTTAACATGTGTTGGGATGGAGATACCACTCCAACTGAAGGTCAATATAACCTTTGTTGGGATAAGCCCAGCTCATCAAAAGCACTCTTGGTTGCTGCAATTATGGCAGAGGCAGCCATACCACTGTGGCTGGTGGCCACTTCCTATGATCTTTGCTAGGGAGAGGAACCTACACAACTAACAATAAGTCATGCTTCACTGCCCTTGACTGCTGGTCAGTATGAGATGTGTTGGGATAACTGACCAGCCACACCAGCAGCAGAATACCAAGGTGAGTCTCAGTTGTTTATGCTAGCCACATCTACTAATTTTTAGGTGATTTTGATATGTGCTGGGGAGACTCTTCAGCAGGAGATGGTCTCCATGCAGTTCATCCCATGACTCTGACTAACGCCATGTCAGTTGGGTCTGGTTGGTTGGCTTCCTCAGTACCACCGAGCAAAGGCTCAGCAATAGCAATTGTGAGGATTGAAGCTGGCAAGGAATTGGTAACACAAGCCAATGAGAGGTTGCATAGGATGGATGCAATGATGAGTGAGTTTGTAGGCCTCCCTTGTGCTCACTGTCACAATGTTGACCACCATTGTATAGAAGGCAACCAAAGCCCTGCTGCAAGTGCACTCATTGAAGCCAACCAGGGCTTGATATCAAGGTATCAATTTGTGCACAACTAATATGTTACTGCCACCAATGACATAACCAAGATTCAACACTTGCTACAAATGTTTAGGCAGATTGATGATCCACTGACTGTATTGAAGCTAGGATTGAAGAAAGCAGCAGGCTGACATTGACATATGCAGTAGTGTAGTGTACTGTAGAGATATGACAGAGACAAATATATGTGGTGCCTACTTTACTTTGCACCGATGACAGATGACTGACAAGAGATATGACAGAAACAAATGTGCCTACTTTACTTCTGACCATTGACTGTTGACTGATGACTGATGACCATTGACTGTTGACCAATGACTGTTGACCATTGACTGATGACCATTGACCATTGACCATTGACCATTGACCATGAGATGACTCAGCTATATTCAACATATCTCTTGGGCTTTTTCTGAGTTTGTGTGGCACACAAGTTTTCAGCATTGCTCCTAGTGCCCTTGGCAGGTACATCTGAGGAAACACTAACAGTCAATTTGGCCACCTTGGCCTTCCTCAGCAACCACTCTCTGGGAGCTGGCATATTCCTGAGCTGCTTTTCCTCCACCATTGGGGATACATCTCTAGCAGCCCTTGTCCTCTTTAAAGTTGGTTCCTGAACCATTGGTGATGCCCTGAGATGTTTGAGACCTCAGTAAGTTGACCTTGGGCCAAAGGCACAGGTACGATGGCTGCCTTCAATTGTTGACTAGCATTGTGGCCATTGATTTTATCATCTAATCTTTCCAACACCTGCTCAACAGGAATGGTAGTCTTTGTTGCAGCAGGAGTGCTTTGGTGATGAGAGACCAGTGGTTGGCCTTCATGAGTTCTGGTGTGCTTGTTCAAGCTCTTGGATGTCAGTCAGTCAACTAACCAGTTGCTGTCTGTGGCCTTTGTCAGGCAGCAGGCACATCTTGTGACCTGCAGTGGGGATGCCTCTGCTTCAGTGTTGTTAAATTCATCATCGGTGGAAGCGAAGTAGGGTCACCTGGCTGTCCTCATCTGTCATTTTGGAATTGAGGTCAGTGACAAAGGTGTGGTGGTCGATGGCTGTTTTGTAGGCCAGCACTGAGGCTCTCATCATCAGCATCACCATCAGATTCATCCCCAGTGATAGGAGAATGTTACGAACTGGGATAGTTCTGAACACGACTGCCGCACACAAGCGGTATCGAGAGTCGTGGTTTCGAATGCTAGCCAGGTGAAGGCCTAGCACTGTTCAAGGTAAGCGACAAAGACAGTCGAGTACCTGAGAGGACTAGACTGGCTGAGTCGAGTACGTTCTACAACGACGAAGGTAGGTCTGTGTAGGGCTACACAGAACTAGCTGAGTCGAGGCAGGTAAGTTCGCTTTAGACTAAGACTTAGGTGTGCTAAGCTTAGATACGATCTTAGACGACTAAGGATTGGGGGTCCTTAGCGAAGGAAGAATCCAGGTAAAACCCAGTAAGATTAGAATGAGGAAATACAAAGTATCTACCCGAGCTTATATACGTAAGTATGAAGGTACTTCAGGGTGGGCTCGGTAGGATAAGTAATTGCTACATATCCAAAGAAGGAAGGCAGTGAAATACAACGTGTTGAACATATGATGTCAGAGAAAGGAATCGAGTCAGAATGAGTCAGGTATGAACGTACAGTCAAGTGACCGTGGGCAAAAGTAATGTACAAGGGAATGATGAGGTAATCATAGAGAGAAAATAGAGGGGCGTACAGGGATTGTAACAGAGAATGCATTATGCCCTTGTCATCAATCCATCCTTTGAACTTGAAGGTCAGTCCAACCTGATTTTCCTGTTGGTCTCACCAAAAGTGCAAGATTGCATTTGCATCCTTGTGAAGCATTTTGGATGGCTCCAAGATCTTGGCATCATCAGGTAGGTATATGCTGGAGATAAATCTTAATTGTCCCTTCATGATGTCATTCCATGGCACTGGAAAATTTGGCTTTCCACAGCATTTTCCTGTGGCAGCTGGCTTCAGATGATATTATTGGTGTCAGTCAATTGGCTTACTGTAATGAATGGTAAGGAATGACTGAATCATTGCCTTCTTCATCTTCAGTGGTAAACCATCAATCTCAGGGAATATCCAAATGGTCCAGGTCAAACTCATGGTATAGTTTGGGAACATTCTTATTCTGCTGTGGTACCACTAATGGCAGCAACTTTTGGAGTGGTTTCTTTACTCTAGCACTTAGTCTTGCTGTGTTCTCTTGCTAACTAAGGGAAATTGCTTCTACTGCAGTCCTCTCAGGTCAAACAGTATACTTGCACCTTCAGTAGGACATATAGTTGCATCTATCTATAGGCCAGCTATTATTTCCTTGTTTCACCAGCCTGAATATACATGTCTTTGGCAAAGCTCTTCACTATTTTTTTGCCCTTCTTCCTTGCTGTATTGGCCTGAACAGTGGCATTGGGTGCTTGATTTGTCCACTTCTCTGCCTTTGCCTGGGCTTCCTGCAACTCCTTTTTGTCTAGCCAGAGCATGAATGCTGTCATGGTTGGCTGATACCTCCTCAGTACTTCCTTGTGTGCAGCCTTCTGCCCAGTCTCTTCCTGGATTTCTTTGCATATTTGCTGAAGAATCTCAGCCTTGCGCTCCTCCTCAATGACTTGGCATGCCATCTATTTCTTTTGTAGCTTGGAGGGTGCTTTGGAATTGGCTTGGAACTTCTTGTGATTGTGGAACCACTGTTGGTATTTTTGTCTAGAGTGACTGTAAGGCAGCATGACTTGATGTCAAAGACTAAACACTTACTTCTTTGCATTGCTTCAACAGCTCTGTGTCCATCTTTGGAGCCAAGATCTTGGCCTCCCTGGCAGCTGCTTTGAATATTTGTTGTCACTTGGTCTCACTCACCTTCTCCCATTCCTTAACATGGGACTTCAGAGCATTGGTCTCTTGTTCATTCAACCAGGGCTGAACCCCTGTACTTATCTTTGTCCAGGCCATGTCACAGAAGGTATGTTAGAGCAAAGGACTTGAAAAGAGGAGAGCCTTGATGTGGTTGATAGAAGCAAAAAAGGAATAATTGCATGAGTAATGAGTGACATACCCATGTCATAAGTGCACATAAGGGCTAGATTGTGCCAAATAGTATGGGTACAATTGCTACAAGACTTATCCAGCAATGTAGATGCATGGGTGGGTCTGTGGAGTGGAAAAGAGGTCCTAAAGTGCTCTTGACATATCAGATATCAGATTCTTATTATTTGTGCCATGAGTATCACTCCTGATGATGCAATGAAATTAAAGTTGAGATCTTAGTGAGTATTACAATGGATGCATTGCATTTGGCAGTCACATGTAAGCACTAAACTGTCCCATGGTTTAAGCACATTGTTTCAATCAACACATATACAAAATAACAGCACTACTTTGATACATGGTCAAGTCAAAGCCAAAGGCCTGGAGTCCTCTGAAGACATCCTTATTGGTTAGATGGGAGCACAAAAGAACTTCTCGAGGAGATACAGGACAATTTGTCAAAGTTCAATATAACAACAAAACACCTTCCATTCATTCATCACCCACAAAATTGCCTATTAAGCAAGGATTCACTGGAGAACATCATGCCAAGGGTGTTATAACTGGGATTGGTCATGACATGACTACTCAAAAGAGAGTGACAGTCATTCAATATCTGTACCTAAGCCTAAGAGCAAATGTTTTGTAAATGACAAAGACAGGCGAGTCTGATGAGAGGACTAGATTGGCTGAGTCAAATACAAAGATCATTTCAATGACTAAGACTTAGGTGTGCTAAGACTTAGAAAGACAATTCAGATGACTAGAGTTGCAAGGCTCTAGCAAAGAAAGTTCCAGGTAAAACCCAGTAAGATTAAAGTAAAGAATCTACAAGTGATACACTGTGCTTAAATAGGCCAGTATGTGTGCACAGACCAGGACCATAACAAGAAGGTAAGTAGAGTGATAAATACAGAAGGCATGGTCATATGATGATACAAGAAAGCAAAAAGAGTAAAGTATGATGTGGCAAAACCATGTAGATACAATGGACAGTGTGTAGACTGTATTGTGAGACAAACAGTCCATGGTCGTACAGGTTATGTAACAGAACAGAGTAAAATGTATAGGGGCATGTACAATTGTAACATTACCCCCCATGTTAAGATAAAGACACCATCTTTACTCATCTTGGTTAGCCCAGTAGATTGGGTCGTCAGAAATAAAATGACCATCTTCATTGTAGTCATTCTCGATAGCTCTGGCCTCATCTTCTTCTAACTCCCAGGCTGCAAGCATAGTGTAGAAGTTGGGGTGTTTAAAATCTTTGATGGGGAATCTGATATCCTTCCCTTTCAGCAAGGAACAATAGATGGAAAGATGTCCAGGGGCAATGACATGGCAATACAGACAGTGATATTGGTCACAGGTCTTATGATGGTGACCTGTGCCTTCACAGATTCAGCAGATGCAGTTTTCGTCAGGGTTGGAAGTGGTTGTGCATAGAGGAGGGGTGACAGTGTTACGACTGGGATGAGCTCATTGAACAATGGTTCAAAAGAGAACAGCGGTTGTTAACGTATCAACGCTTTATGTAGAGAAGACTACAACGTTGTCAGACGACACAGATAGTTTCGTGCTGGGAGCAGTACAAAACTGGCTGAGTCGAATATAATCATGTTCAGACTAAGACTTAGGAGTGCTAAGACTTAGAAG
>MU172946.1:195023-299801 GCA_016695475.1 Suillus decipiens
TCCTTACTTGAATCTTACTGGGTTTTACCTGGAACATCCTTCGCTAGAGCCTCTCAACTCTAGTCGTCATTGTGAAGTTGTCTTCTAAGTCTTAGCACTCCTAAGCCTTAGTCTGAACACAATTATATTCAACTTAGCCAGTTTCGTCTTGCACCAAGACTCAACTGCTTAAGTCATTTGACAATGTCGTAGTCTTTTCTATGTAAAGCGTTGATACGTTAACGACTGCTGTTCTCTTTTGAACCATCGTTCAACGAGCCCATCCCAGTTGTAACACTATGTTGGTAATAGCTTGTCTCACTTCTTGGAATGTTTCAGCAGATTGCTGGATGTCTTTGACAATGGCAGTAGTAGTTGATGAGACCTCTTGTACAGCAGCAAGGAGGCTGATGAGATTACAAATATTAGAATAGGGGTTTGGAGGAAAGGTGGTAGCTGTGAGTGCAACTCGATTAGTTTCTACCTCATTCAATGGACTATATGGTCTAAGGGTTCCAGCACTCCTGGCATTAACCCTTTGCATAGCTTCTCTAAGATCCTCCTCAAACCCACCAGGCAACAAATGTAAAGTGTGAGTCCTGATGTGTCTTTGAAGGTGCATAATACTGAGATGAGTTTCCTTGCATTGGATTCTTTGAGCCCATTGCTCGAGGAGGATGGCATTTCTGATGATGTGGATGACAAGGGATGCTGCAAATGCATTGTGCCAGTCAAACTCGCTATAAGCTTGTATGAACCCATTATCATATAGGTATCAAGCCCAAAGCATTTTCCTATCATTATCCATACCCCTCAGCCTCTCCATCCTTCACCAAGTCCATTTCCCATGTGTTACCCCTATCTCCAGCTCTGTTTCAAGCTCTGGCAGCCTCACTGCAGCTTAGTGGCCACCCTATGGCAACTTTCTCATGCCATGCGCAGCTCCTGTGACTTGCTGAGACCCATTAGGCAACCTAAAGGCTCAAGAATTCTGTTCCATCCTATGTCCACCTAGCTGTGCCAGTATGTAAATTTCCTTGCCTTATGTTTTGTAACATAAAGTACACCCTTATTACATGTCTACTGCGTGGTTTTCCTATCCCTTCCGTCTCCATTGCTATTACTTAGGTATATAATTTCCTACCTACCAAGACTCATACTTTACTACCCTTCTACTGTATACTCAGTAGGAGAAGTCACTATTACCTTTTGTTATAGTTTTCAATCCTTATACAAAATACAATCATTATCAAAAATCATAATAAAAATCCTTATCCTGCTGCATATAATACCTTCACTATATTGCTATACCGCTCTACCACTGCTTAGTAATATTTTCCCATGCCATGTGCAGCTTCAGCATACATCACACTATCCTTGGAAACCATCTTAGCATCTTTGGCAACTTTACCACTATCATCAGCCCCTATCATGCTATATTAGACAACTTGGACTATATCCAACTAGCATCCCCCTCAGGTTGAACATTCTTGCACTGCAATTATAGCAGCTAGGCAAGCACTCAACATATACTAATCTAGGTGTTGTGTTAGTCTGCTATCACTCTAGCTAGATTGTAGCCTTTACAATGGTCAGGAACTTTCCCATGGAAGCTATTGCCTGCTGAGCTGGCACATCGCCAGTTTGTGATGAAAGGGTATCCTGAAGACATGCTGATGCTGAGAGAGCCATGCATAACAGTTGCACAACCCAAAGGCATCAGCAACCTCAATAAATGTGAACATGTCATACTTGCAGATGCCTTGCAACTAGGCAGATTGACCATCGAACGACAAAAAAATGGAGACTTGAGTAAGTGCAAATCAATTCACTTCCAATACAGCTAGCTAATCATTTTATAGACAAAACATCCCCTATTATATTCAGCAAGGCCCCTCCTGAAGATTTCTCACATTCACATGGTCGCCGCATGCTTGTTGATGGCACCATTGATCATCAGGGAATCGCTCATCATGGACCAAGTGCAGCCAGGACAAAGGTCAAGAAGCTGAAGCCCTCAACATGCAAGGAAGGCTATCATGCATCTCCCATTCTCAGAGACAACATGTCTCCACAATCCCAGACAATCCCTAAGCAGAAGTTTGTCCCAATTGTTGAGATCCAGAGTCGTCCTCCTCCACATTGTAAAGACTACAATATAGCTAGGCTGATAGTGCACTACCCCCTAGACTAGTATATGTTGAGTGCTTGCCTAGTTGCTATAATTGCAGTGCAAGAATGTTCAACCTGAGGGGGATGCTAGTTGGATATAGTCCAAGTTGCCTAATATAGCATGATAGGGGCTGATGATAGTGGTAAAGTTGCCAAAGATGCTAAGATGGTTTCTGAAGGTAGTGTGATGTGAGCCAAAGGTGCACACAGCATGGGAAATATTACTAAGCAGTGGTAGACCAGTATAGCAAAGGTATTGCATGCAGCAGGATAAGGATTTATTATGATTTTTGATAAGGATTGTTATTTTGTATAAAGATTGAAAACTATACCAAAAGGTAATAGTGACTTCTCCTACTGAGTATACAGTAGAAGGGTAGTGAAGTACAAGTCTTGGTAGATAAGGAATTATATACCTAAGTAATAGCTACAGAGATGGAAGGGATAGGAAACCATGTAGTAGACATGTAATAAGAGTGTACTACATGTTACAAAACATAAGGCAAGGAAATTTACATACTGGCACAGCCAGGTGGACATAGGGCAGAACAGAATTCTTGAGCCTTTAGGTTGCCAAATGGGTCTTGGCAAGTCACAGGAGCTGTGTGCAGCATGGAAAAGTTGCCATAGGGTGGCTGCTAAGCAGCAATGAGGCTGCCAGAGCTCAGAATGGAGTTGTAGATAGGGGTAACACATGGGAAATGGACTTGGTGAAGGATGGAGAGGCTGAGGGGTGAGGATAATGATAGGAAAATACTTCAGGCTTGATACCTATATGATAATGGGGTCACCCCCAGAACTTGAATATTGACTGTCCCTGGTCAATCACACTCCAAATAATTGTTGAAATAAGATTTCATGCAGCTGAGGCAAGAATACATGGGTTGCTGAAGCACAGGAAAGCGGGATAGTGCTGCTGCTGCCATGGATACTAGGCCAAAGGTCACCACTGATAGCATGGGAAAATAGTGGTAAGGTAGCAGTAATAACAAGTTGCTGAAATACTGAGAAACAGTGGTGTAAAGGGGCAAATGTGTTATGCTGACTTTAGGTGAAGTTGCCGAGACATGGGAAAATGGATTAGTGCACCACTGTTTCCGAAGATACTATGCCATGGGTCACTGGTGATAGCATGGGAATTTTTTGGTAAGGTAGCAGTGGTGATAGATTGCCAAAATGCTGAGGGACAATGGTGCAAAGGGGCAGACATATTTTTAACATAGGCAAAGATACCAAAGTTACCAATGCATGGGAAGTGCACTGCCACTGCCATGGGTACTATACCAAAGGTTACTGCTGATAGTGTGTGAACTTTTCACTATGATAGTGGTCATGGTAGATTGCTGAAATATTGAGGGATAGGGGCAAATGCTCATATGATGACTTTTGGCATAGGCAAAGTTGCCAAGATAACTGGAGCATGGGAACAGCATGATAGTGTTAGTAAGCAGACCATGGGAAAGCAGTGGCAAAACATCAGTAAGCAGCAATGGTATAGCTAAGGCAATAGTGTGGCACGGTGAACTGAAGGAATATGAGTGCCATAGTTGCAAGTATGAGTTGGCTGAAGGTGTGAGAACCTTGCTGGCAGTAGTGAGATGTATCACATGTTGCAAGGGGAATCCTTGGCTGAGGTGGGGCCTCCTGTATACCCCAGTGATAGGCGTCCATAGGCAATCCTGTCCATGTCCAATCCAAGCCTATGCCAGCCACCCTAAGTAAGAAAGCTAAGGTATAGAAAGAAAAATAAGAAAACAGTAAGAAAAACATGAAACATGTGCTGTTTATTCTTTCACAGACTGCCACCCAACTTGATTTTTTCAGTCTTCTTTCTTCACCTACTCTTCCTATGCACCATGGCACCCCTATAGTTGCTGTGGTTCCTATATAAAAAGGGGCACAGTGCCATATCATGCATTAGAAGGTGAACTTGCTATTGTAATGGTGGTTTTGGCACTTCAGTCTTGTAAATAACTTGCCACTGGCTAATTCTATGGTCAAGCACTGGTGTCTGTGGGTCTTCCAAGGCTATACATATGTAATCCTACAAAAATGTTCAAAAGAAAGGTTACTGGTCGAAGCCCAGGGTAAAAAGAATGCTATCCTGTACAAAAAACAGTGTTTCAGTCTTTATATGGTCTATGCAAGATTAGGTGGTGTTATGTGCAGGGTACAATATGTCTGTGGGGTAGCTGTGGTGGGGTATAGGTGTGCGCAAGGTTGCTGGGTGCTTCTCCAACTTCAGGATTTTCACCTACAGTGAAAGCTGCAAGTTTGGCATTCATACCTGCACAGAGTGATGCTGGCATGAGATGGCTGGTGATACAGTGGGATAAGCATTGTTAGGCGAGTGGTATGCTGCAGGTAACTGTGCCTAATGTTTTCAGGCGAAAAATATAGGTACTGGAAGCCAAAAGTAGGCCCAGTAACAGGAGTAAAGCTAAAAACATGGTACTGCAAAGTAATTTCATGGTCAGCTACAAGGATATGATTGAATGGCCTCAGTGGTGGTGCCAATATGGCCTCTGGGCTTTCTACTACTGCTATGGTGGCACTAGTTAGCAGCTATAACAGGGGTGAACTGCTGGTATCTGCTGAAATGGCTAAATCATCATTAGGGGCTAAAACACAGTAACTCAGCAATGTTAGGATACTATGACTGGGTTCTATAGGTGCCTCTGGTATATGGCACATAGGCAATCTGCCAAAAGGCAAATACTGCAAATAGTGCAAAACACAGTATTGTTAGCATAACAAGGAATTTCCATCAAATGCCCATGCCATGCCAACTAGTTCCATTTGGTGCATAGTACATTCCCATTTACCGCTGCTGATCCCACAGCAAGCTTTATTACATGTAGAATGCATGCCGCAGCACATGCAGCACTATTACATATTGCTAGGGCTAAGTCTCGCATACTTGCTACTACTCTCACCTATCGATTCCACATACTTATGATGTATGATAAAAGACTGTTGACTTCTCCTCCATTTGACACTCCCCTTCTACCATACAGCAGCAGGAGAAGTCACTTACAATCATTTTTATATCATATCATTCATTAGACAGGATTCCCATACTGCTACTGCTCTCGCTATATGCAATTATATTTTCTTTGAAATCCAGATATCTTTGAAGGATCCTTTGACGTTCCTTGCTCTCAACACTTCCCTTACTACTATCTTTACTGAGCACTGGCATTCATCAGTATCATCGGTTTCATCGCTATCATGCTATCACTCTTCGCTGACCCCCAGCATACTGCACTATCACAGTTATTGGCATATGCTATCACCACGCTCATCATTAGCGACCCTCACAGCATCATCAGTATCACCAGTACTATCGGTATCTATCTTTTGCATGGCACTTAACATCAGCATCCATGGAATACGCAGTGCTATCTGTGGCAACACTACTGCTAGCATCAGGATCACTTTATAGGAGCATCACACATCTTATAGCAGCGTTTGATGAAGTATATTCACCTGCAACCCTCCAGGTCGAACGTTCTTGCACTGCAAGAATAGCAGCTAGGCAAGCACTTGACATATACTAGTCTAGGGGGGTAGTTCGCTATCAGCCTAGCTAGATTGTAGTCTTTACAGTGCTGTCAAATGCTGGATGCAATTTGAGGTCATTTTCATCTGCCAAAGGCACTATTTCATCGAGGGGTGATGCTGTAGGTGCCAAAATGATGTCTGAACTAATTGCTGGTAAAATATCTTGAACTACTGGCCATAGCGGTGTGTCTAGGTAGCTGATAGATGCTAGTTCATGATGGACAACAGCTGGAGTGGCTGCCATTTTAGTATTAGCCTGTTTGAATGAGCCAAAGCCATATCCTGGATAAAATTGCAAAACAGCATTAGCGAAGTCTTTAAAGTCATTACCATCATATTCTAGAATATCTGTCATATACCGGATTCTACACTTGACTTGCACTATAACATCCTGCTCATATCCACATCCATCATAATCCCCACTCGATCCAGTTCACATATCTGATCCGATACACTCATCCGATCCAGATCCGATCCGAGACACTCGTCCGATCCATATCCAATCCGAGATACTCGTCCGATCCAGATCCGATCCGAGACACTCGTCCGATCCATATTTGATCCATGTCCATATCCAATCTGTGTTCATATCCGAAACCATTCCTGTGCACCTGCGCATTACCCCTTTTAGGATATACCTGTGCTGCCGGCTTTAGGTCATCCCTGCCTTCGCCTCTTGGTCATCTCTGCCTCCGGCTATCAGTTATCTCTGCCTCCGTCTCAATAAGTTGTTCTGTACAAGTTTCATCTCTGAGTTCATAGCCTGATGTTTTGCTGTACTTACTATTATGTTTCTGACATAGCCTTGGACTATGCTTACTTACCTTCCGGCATGCTACCTACAGTATATAAACTTGTAGTACTACTCCTGCAGACCTCAGTCTGATCATTGCTTGTATCCTTACTTATCCTGCTGTCTATATAACTCTGTTTCCATTCTCACTTGGGCTCCAGCCCTTGTAATTCTCCGGCTCTGGACTATGGGAGTACTCCCTAGTCCGGAGCCTTGACTCTCTGTCCTATAATCACTTTCGGACTTCGTCCGATTGTAGTCCATCTTCCGTTCCACCTTCAACTCTACCTGCAGTAGTCTTCCTCTGTTAGTTTCTACTTCAGACCTCGTCCGAAGTAGTCTACACTTTCTCTACTTCACATCCGGGCCTACTCCTCCATAGTAGTTATACCACTTCATCCATCCGTACACCTATCCATCCATCCGTCCATCAGTCTATCTGTCTATCCGTCCATCCATCTATCCGTCCATCTGTCCATCTGTCCATCCATCCATCCATCTATCCATCCATCCATCAGTCTAACTATCTGTCCATCTACCCATCCATCCATCCATCTGTCTGTCTGTCTGTCTATTCATCCATCCATCCGTCCATCCGTCTGCCCATCTGTTATCCACCTAACACTCTGCTACTCCTGCTCTCGGATTCTTGGACCTTCAGATTCTCATACCTTTAGACCTTCGGATCCTCATACCTTCGGACCTTCGGACCTTCGGACCTTCGGACCTTCAGACCCTTGGTCCTATGGTCCTATGGTCCAGTCCCATTCTATCCTTCATCCTATTGTAACATCCCTCACTGTTCTACTCTGGACTTTGTCCAAGTAGTCTTGTCACCATCCCCTATCATCCAGGAATGGTTCTGGTGCATTTCCGCGCTCATCCGGAAGTCCTTTGAAGCTTTATTGAGCTATCCTGCCCTAGAGTTCATCCGGACTACATCCGGACTTCACCAGAACTCTCCCTAGGACTTCATCCGAAATTAAGGGGCAATACTTGGGTAAGGGGCACAGCGCATGAGCTGAGGCCAAAGCCCTTTATGATCCATTAACCCTCCGAGCACGTCTCTAACAATATCTCTCCATAATTCAGCTTCATCAGGGTCAGCACATCACATGGTGAATTTGATACTAGCTTTATTGGAAATGCCAGCTTCGGCCAAAAGTTCATCTACAATGTCAAAAAATGTTAGGAGTTCTTTAGCATTACCATCAAAATATGGAGCTGCTGCCAAGGTAGGCAGTGGCATGAAAAATGTGTTAGTCATAATGGCCATGGGAATTTTTGGTAAAACTGCAGTAAAAATTGTGGCTGAAGCAGCCAAAAGCAGTAAGTGAAATTAAGCAAAAATGAAACTATACCAAAAGACCCCCTTGCAGTGGGCTCCAATTGTAAAGAATACAATCTAGCTAGTATGATAGTGAACTATCACCTATGCTAGTATATGTCAAGTGTCTACCTAGCTGCTATACTTGTGAGGCAAGAACATTCGACCTGAGGGGTTGCTAGTGAATATACTTCGTCAAGTGCTGATATGAGACACATGATACTCCTATAAGGTGATGCCGATGATAGCAGTAGCATTGCCACTGATAGCACTGTGAATTCTGTGGATGCTGATGCTAAGTGTCCCGAGAAAGATGGATACCAATGATGCCAGTGATACTGATAGTACCATGAGAAGCACTAATGATGAGTGGTATGATAGTGTGTGTTGATAACTATGATAGCGCTGTGTGCTGAGAGGCAACAATGAACAACAGCATGATAATGATGATACTGATGCTTAAGCAGTGATAGCAGTGAGAGCGATGAGTATAGAAATGATAGCATCGAGGGTGAAGGCCATCAAAGAATTCTTAGAGATATTGAATTTCAAAGAAGATATATTTCTGTATAGCGATAGTGGTAGCGGTGTGCCAGTCAAACTCACTATAGGCTTGTATGACCCTATTTCATATAGGTATCAAGCCCAAAGTATTTTTCTATCATTATCCATACCCCTCAGCCTCTCTGTCCCTTACTGAGCCCATTTCCCATGCGTTACCCCTATCTCCAGCTCCGTTCCAAGCTCCAGCAGCCTCATTACTGCTTAGCGGCCACCCCATGGCAACTTTCCCACACTGCACACAGCTCCTGTGACTTGCTGAGACCCATTAGGCAACCCAAAGGCTCAAGAATTCTGTTCTGTCCTATGTCCACCTAGCTGTGCCGGTATGTAAATTTCCTTGCCTTATGTTTTGTAACATGTAGTACACCCTTATTACATGTCTACTGCATGGTTTTCCTATCCCTTCTGTCTCTGTCACTATTACTTAGGTATATAATTTCCTACCTACTGAGACTCATACTTTACTACCCTTCTGCTGTATACTCAGTAGGAGAAGTCACTATTACCTTTTGGTATAGTTATCAATCCTTATATGAAATACAATCATTATCCAAAAGATCATAATCAATCTTTATCCCACTGCATGCAATACCTTTGCTATACCGCTCTACCACTGCTTAGTCATATTTTCCCATGCCACGCGCACCTTCGGTTCAATCACGCTACCCTCGGAAACCATCTCAGCAACTTCGGCAACTTTCTCGCTATCATTGGCCCCTATCATGCTATTTTAGGCAACTTGGACTATATTCAATTAGCATCCCCCTCGGGTTGAATGTTCTTGCACTGCAAGAATAGCAGCTAGGCAAGCACTCGACATATACTAGTCTAGGGGGTAGTTCACTATCAGCCTAGCTAGATTGTAGTCTTTACAGCAGTACAGGAATCCTGTCAAATGAGTGATATTATATAAGAAAATGATAGTAAGTGACTTCTCCTACCACTGTATGGTAGAAGGGGAGTGTCAAACAGAGGAGAAGTCAGCAGTCTTTTATCATACATCGTAAGTACATCGTAAGTACATGGAATCGATAGGCAAAAGTAGTAGCAAATACGCAAGACTTAGCCATAGTAATATGTAATGGTACAGCATCTGCTGTGGCACACATTCTACATGTAATAAAGCTTGCCATTGTATTAGCAGCAGTAGATGGGAATGTACTATGCACCAAATGGAACTAGTTTGGCATGGCATGGGCATTCAATGGGCATCAGCTCGTTGAATGTGGCTCAGTACTGTGGCATGGTGTAAAGACTACAATCTAGGTAGTATGATAGCAAACTATCACCTATGCCAGTATATGTTGAGTGCTTGCCTAGCTGCTATACTTGCAGTGCAAGAATGTTCAACCTGAGGGGGATGCTAATTGAATATAGCCCAAGTTGCCTAATATAGCATAATAAGGGCTGATGATAGTGAGAAAGTTGCTGAAGTTGCCGAGATGGTCTCCGAGGGTAGCATGATGTATGCCAAAGCTGCATGTGGTGTGGGAAAATATTACTAAGCAGTGGTAGAGCAGTATAGTAGTATAGCAAAGGTATTGCATGCAGTGGGATAAGGATTTATTATGATTTTTGATAATGATTGTTATTTTGTATAAGGATTGAAAACTATACTGAAAGGTAATAGTGACTTCTCCTACTGAGTATACAGTAGAAGGGTAGTAAAGTATGAGTCTTGGTAGGTAGGAAATTATATACCTAAGTAATAGCAACAGAGACGGAAGGGATAGGAAAACCAAGCAGTAGACATGTAATAAGGATGTACTTCATGTTACAAAACATAAGGCAAGGAAATTTACATACTGGCACAGCTAGGTGGACATAGGATGGAACAGAATTCTTGAGCCTTTAGGTTGCCTAATGGGTCTCAGCAAGTCACAGGAGCTGCGCATGACACAAGAAAGTTGCCATAGGGTGGCCACTAAGCTGCAGTGAGGCTGCCAGAGCTTGAAACAGAGCTGGAGATAGGGGTAACACATGGGAAATGGACTTGGTGAAGGATGGAGAGGCTGAGGGGTATGGATAATGATAGGAGAGGTACTCCTGGCTTGATACCTATATGAAAATGGGGTCATACAAGCCTATAGTGAGTTTGACTGGCACAACAGTAGTCCAGCAAGGGTGTGGTAACCTCAATAACTGTTTATATCAATAGTGTTAGGGTTAGGGGTGGTTGCACTATGCAGTATAGGGGCTAGACAATAATGGAAATGGACCTACACAAGGTTAGCACCAGCTAGACTGTCACAATGTCCATTGAAGACTTTGAAGGGAAAGAAACCTGCATGCAAGGTCATTCCCATTGACATGTCCAGCAATGTACAGGTTAGCTTGGAGTTGGATGCTGAGGATGAGTTCAAGGAGGACAAAGATGCCCTTGAGAGTGAAGACTCAGTGTATGAAGATGAAGTTGCCACCTCTTGTAAATGCAAGGTGAAGGGAACCAGAGGCTATCACTCACAGAAATGACATGCTCCATCAAGCAATATTCAAGTTGAGACTTACCTTTGAGGGGGCAGATGGAGGATATGTTCACATAGGCCACTGACCATTTGCAGGTACCTTCACCCACACCTTCATCTTCATCCCCTCAGAGTTGACAGCAACTGCACTCACTTCTTCCAGCACCCCATGATCAGCACAACACAACTTCCCAACCTAATGGGCAGCAAAATGTTAGTGATAGAAGTCTTCCTCTGCCACCATCTCATGGTTCTACTGAGTACCAGCCCATGACTCAACATCATCTGCCTAGTACTATAAATTATGTCCCTGGTGTCAATGCAGCTTGTCAGCCTCAACATTCAATGGATGGTTGCAATGCCATGTACACATATCCTCCACCCCCTCCACCCTCTTCCCATCACCCCCACTATCCTATGCGCTCAGAATCTTATGAGCAAGGGACTGGAACATACCATGCAGGAAGGGATCTGCACAATGCTCATGTACATGCTCCTTGCCAGGAATACTCAGGATACTGTGATGGCCAGCTATGTACATTTCCATCCTGCTTATTGATCTGTTACCTGTGCTTCATTTCTGACTCATGTTTGCTGATCTGCTGTGCATTTACTAATAGATGTCCATTATACTTTGTACATAGCCCTTGGTCATAGATTTGCTTATTATCCATGCTAGTTACCTACAGTATATATTCCACATGTAAGACTCCATAGAACCTCAGTTCAAATATCATCTTAGTTCTGCTCATTCTGTTCCTCCAGACTTGAGTTTTTAATAGCTCTAGTCAACCTCTGAGTAAGGACAATCTCCTATAGTCCATACATCCGGTTCTACCTTCAAGTAGTCTATCTCCATTAGTTTCTAGTTAGGACTCTGTCTGAAGGTAGCCTTATCTCTCTCCCTATATCTACATTCCAGATACCCTTTGGACATCCAGATCTAGTACACATCCACCTTTGGATGCTTCAGATGTGTATCTCCCTTCAGAAGTAAAAAGCAATACTCAGGAAAGGGGCACAGCATACAAGCTGAGGCCAAAGCCCTTGAGATCTAACTTCTTTTGAGTATAACCTTAACATGAGGCAAGAACATTCAACCTGAGGGGTTTCCAGTCAGAATACTAAGCTAAGCTGCCATAGCAAGATGTGTGATACTTTGCAGAAGTGATGCTGAAGGTAGCAGTAAAGTTGCTGCTGTTAGCATGATGGATGCCAGTGTGCCAGTCAAACTCACTATAGGCTTGCATGATCCTATTTCATATAGGTATCAAGCCTGAAGTATTTTCCTATCATTATCCATACCCCTCAGTCTCTCCATCCCTTACTAAGCCCATTTTACCTGCATTACCCCTATCTCTGGCTCCATTCTGAGCTCTGGCAGCCTCACTGCAGCTTAGTGGCCATCCTATGGCAACTTTCCCATGCCACGTGCAGCTCTGGCAACTTGCCAAGACCCATTAGGTAACCTAAAGACTCAACAATTCTGTTCTGTCCTATGTCCACCTAGCCATGCTGGTACATAAATTTCCTTGCCTTATGTTTTGTAACATGTAGTACATCCTTATTACATGTCTACTGCATAGTTTTCCTATCCCTTCCATCTCTGTCGCTATTACTTAGGTATATAAATTCCTACCTACTGAGACTAGTACCTTACTACCCTTCTACTGTACACTCAGTAGGAGAAGTCACTATTACCTTTTGATATAGTTATCAATCCTTATATGAAATTCAATCATTACCAAAAATCATAATAAAATCCTTATCCCACTGCACACAACACCTTCACTATACCGCTATATCACTTTACCACTGCTTAGTAATATTTTCCCATGCCATGCACAGCTTCAGCATACATTACACTACCTTTGGAAACCATCTTGGCACCTTTGGCAACTTCATCGCTATCATCAGCCCCTATCTTGGGTGGCAATTTAGGCATTTCAGACTATATCCAACCAGTTTCCCCCTCAGGTTGAATGTTCTTGCACTGCAAGTATAGCAGCTAGGCAAGCATTCAACATATACTAGTCTAGGGGGTAGTTCACTATCAGCCTAGCTAGATTGTAGTCTTTACACTAGTGATACTGATGCTAGTACTTGCTGAAGATAATATATATTAATAATGCCAACTATACCAATGGTATCAACATAAGTGATGGCTAAGCCATATAGCAATAGCACTGAGCGAGATATGAGCAAATGCTGATTGTTGGGGTGGCAACATATGCTGAAGACTACACCAAGCAGTACAAGCCCATCAGAGAGTCAGGATGTCATGAATTCCTCATACAAACCATTATTCCTTCCTTAATTTCCCTAAAGCATCTAAACCCAGTGCTAAGACAAACCCTAACCCTACCAAAATCCCTACATCCACTTCTATAGTCGAACTCCCTGATGAAGATGAAGAGGTCTTTTATGATGCTATCAGATAAGATAAGATAGTATCACATGACAAATCACGTGACCTTAGAACCTTCTAGAATATGATGTCATTATGATGTCATCAACAATGTCACAACATCACATCATACGATTCTCATTTCTATTTTCTGATTGGTTAGTAGTTTAGAACTCAGTTTGTATCTCAGTTTCAATATGCCTATATAGTTAGCCAGTTTTGCTGTAGTAGTTCTTTAGTTCAAACCTCTTGTATCTACTTAGAGTAGCAACCAGATGTCACTGCTCAATCTTATTCTCTTTTTGTTGTGATAACCTTTGTTCAAGTCCTAGTCTCTGCCCTTGTCTTAAGTGATTAAAGGGGTTGTGACACAGGATGTCAAAGAAGGTATATTCAAATAGCAATAGCAGTAGTGGTATGGGGATCCCATCTAATGAGCAATAGCAATATGATATAATAAATGAATACTCCAGCCCACAGATCAGGCACTGAAGGGAAGAGGTGACCTCTCCTACCAAATGTATGGTAGAAGATGAGTTGTGTATGTAGGGGAGGTCAGTTTGTCTTTTATCATACATCATAAGTAAATGGAATTGCTAGGTGACGATAGTAGCAAATAAGTGAGACTTAGCCATAGTAATATGTAATAATGCAGCAAGTTGTTACAAACTGGGGTGGTTCTGAATACAATGGCCGCAAACAAGAGGCTTCAGGAGTTGTGGGTTCGTATACCAATGCAAACAAGCAAAGGTTCATACACTAGCTGGACAAAGGTCTAGCATAGGCTAAGGTAAGCAACTAAGGCAGACTAGACCAAAGAGAGGACTAAACTGGCTGAGTTGAATACGTTCGGCGACGACGAAGATAGTCCCAGGTAAGGTGTACACAGAAATAGCTGAGTCGAAGCAAGGGTTCACTTTAGACTAAGACTTAGGTGTGCTAAGCTTAGATACGATCTTAGACGACTAAGGATTAGGGGTCCTTAGCGAAGGAAGTTCCAGGTAAAACCCAGTAAGATTAGAATGAGGAAATACAGTATATCTATGAGTGTTTATATACTAAAGTAAAAGGAACTTTAGGGCAGGCTCGTCAGATATAAACAGGCTGCATAACCAAAGAAGGAAGGCAGCTAAAGTACAATGTGTTGAACATATGATGTCAGAGTGAGTCATAGTCGGAACCGAGTCAAGATGAGTCACATATGAACATATGGTCAAGTGACCATGGGCAAAGATAATATACTAGGGAATGATGAGGTAAGCAAGAAAGGAAAGAGAACATAAGTAACAAAGGAAAATGAATAGGGGCATACAATGACTGTAACACAAGTACTGTGGCATGCATTCTACATGTAATAAGGCTGCTGTGGGATCAGTAGCAGCAAGCATGAATATAATGGATACAAAAATAAATCTGAAAGATCAAAGGTCAGTGATAAGTCCACAGATGATAACTAAGTGGTAAAGCCACAACCTGGGCTGCTGGCTTGGGCTTTCAAACATCTCAAGCCAGGCCAAAGCCATTGTCAGGCCATGAAGATGGCAGCTTGGCTTGGCCCATTTAGGCCTGGCTTGGCCTGGCCCACAGCCAAGTTGAAGCTGGGCCATGCACATCACTATCCATTGCAGATGAGGTCTGTTAGGAATAAGAAGAGAAGTGTGCATCCATATGATAGAAGTGCATGTCCATATGATATGAAATCTTACAAAACACTATGAAACCCAGGGGATTAGCCATCAGATAACCTTTCATGTTTCATCTTTCCATTTTGACTCTTATTACCTCTTGGCACCTTCAACACCTTTGGGCAGTCTTTTCTGTTGTTACTATAGCCAATTGCTTCTCTCAGTCTCAGACTTCTTGGTGCCTAATACTTAAATCCTTCCCTGTGGGTCATTCACCTCAGCATTTCTTTTACACTCGCTGAGGTATGCCTGTTCTTGTCATCTCTCGTACTAGACCTTGCTGACTCATTACCTAGACTTACTTCATGTCCAGGTAGACATCAAATATAGCGTTTCTTTTACACTCACTGAGACTTACTTTGTGTCCAGCCTCAATCAAGGTCTGTCATGAAATCACTGTTGCAAAGGGAAAAGTTATTGAAATTGATTCCGACAATGATGATGACAATGACAATGTGGGTCCATCAGTCACGTGCAACGATGTCCTTGATTTGTGCCAGCAGCTCAAAGTTGCATGTATGCAATATGGTGATCCTCAATTTTCACTTGATTTATCTTCACAACTTCGAAAGTCTCATGCTCACCTATGACACAAAGAGCTGCATAATGCCAAACAAACATGTCTAGAACAATTCTTCACATTTTAATGATGTACTTGCATAGAAATTATTGATAACTTTTTGTCACACTTTTGGCGCAGGTCACACGCGTCACAGTTATGTGACAAATATCTTCTTGCATATTCCTCATGATGCATAACATTTTGGCGGTCCTATCGGTATGCATTGCGACTATTTCAACTGTACTCTTATCTCTTACTATTAATATTTGCAGCGGAACCTATTACATCACTACCAGTGGAGACAACCGCCGTGACCCTGTTGAAGTGAGTAGATAATACAGCCTTAGTACCAGAAAATGACCAAGCCCGGCGTGTCACACATCCCCATGGCACACCACATGAATCGTAAGAACATTTCTTCGGTGCCAAGGTACCTGGCAGTGACAGTCTAGTGTCGCTGATCCAAAAAAGAACAAGCCAAAAATGACCACCGCAGGGGTCGAACCTGCAATCTCCTGATCGCGTGTCATCGTAGTCAGACGCGATGCCATTTCGCCAGGCGGCCGTGCTGGAACGGAGACACTTGTAAATGTTATCTGAAGATGTCTCATGGAATAGATAAGGCAAGAAGCGACATGGATAAAAGACAGAGGTCGTCAGGGTCGTTTGACACGTCCTGATGTCTGTTGTTACAGGGTATATAAAATCGCATAATATAAAGTTTACATCCTACGGAGTACATAAAGCAGTAATCGAGGGGCGACATCTAGACATAAGTAATAAAAAGGTAGAGATCGTAAAGGTCGTGACAGGTCCTGATATACTACTGTTACAAGGAATATGGGTATAGGTTTGCATAGTATAGAGTTATCCCGCATAAACCATCAAGGTATAAAGGGTGAAAGACATTACACCTTCTAAATTGTCTGTATATCACAAAGAGGATTCAGTCTTCACATCACCAGTCCGCTGGAGCTCTCCACTCGGGGACCTCTCTATTCCAACATAAGCATAGACCTGCTCGCGCGCTGCAGGGAACGAAGCCCTCAGACGGCGTTGAACATCCCCGAAACGTCCAGCTGCCTTTCTGATCTCAAGCCTATCCCAAGCACGAACAGCCTGTCTAAGCGAACCACGGCGCCGCGGTAGTGTCCAAGACCGTGCACGTAAGGAAGAGAACCCTGAATAAGCGCGGCCCTGGGATTCAGTGACAGGATTTGAGGCACAAGCACCAAGACTGACCTGATAAACTTGGGGCTGCCGTAACACTGCCTCGTTTGACGGGCTGAGGCTTTGCAGCTGTGGCGCGCTTGACGAACCCCTTGAGGCTCCCGTAAAACCAGAAAGCATGAAGAGGGAAGATGCAGGCCATTAGGACGCCTGGGCCAAATGAATCATTCGTGATATTATGCCGGCCGACGACCATCGATACACATAGTAAAATGTGAAGAACGATACGTGTCGCAAAAAATGACAATGCGAAAACCAGATCCGAGCGGAAGCGAGGATCGAGACTTGCAATGGCCAAGAGGAAGGTAGGAACCTGTATCAAGTTGGCGTTCTTAATGCGGGGAGACGGAGCCATGAGAATTGGGGTTTCACCTCCATGACAGCACACAGCACAAAGAGATGACTCCAGCCCATACGACAGGTATACTCGACGATGAAGATGTAAACCGAGTGATGAATCCAGCCTGTTAGCAAGTTAACCTTGCTACGGTAGTAGATCGTGCCCATCAGTAGGTCACTGAGATATCATATCAGCACACGTTTCAGGAACGAAAAGTTGGACATACGCGACAAGATATGCTTGAAAGAATCGAGCAGTGCCCTCCGTCCAGAGTGATGACCTTGTTGCGCTTAAATCTCCACGAGAGATGACGTAGTGAAGGAAAAGAGGTAAGCTTGAGAGAGACATCGCGCCACTACTGATAGTGGTGAGTATCCATGATCGTTGTTTGACGGTGGAAGACAGAGATGCGAAAACGTGATAAGCGACTATTAGCGTCAGGAATGAATATAGGAACGCAGGGGGTATCACATCCTCAAAGGACACGTCGAACATTGTACAGACGTGAAGGGGCGAGAGAAGGAACCAATTTCTCTCCCGCCCATCGACTTTGTAATTTTAAAGAGCCAATGGCAGCTTATGGCACGTTTACCCATGTGCCAAGCGTTGGCTTCTTTAACTTCGCAACCTGAAAACCCCATTTTGGTCAAGTCAAAGTCGTACAACAGCCGGAAGGACTGACTCGGGTCATGACCCCCCCTACACGAACGTGAAAGGACCCGTAGAATGATGAACAGCTTTCCGACAGCAATAGGATCGCTGATAAGCCTGAGAGTGGCTACTATGTTTCTGGCTGTGCACGTTGTTCCTGTGAAACGAACGTGCACGGATGATCCTGTGAAAGTTTGGTCAAATACAAAAAGAAGCGACACTGATTCGGTCTCATAGTAAAATCTCACCGAATATTACAACATAGATTTCATTACACAAGTGAAAGGCAAATTATTCCTGCGAGATACACACTCCAATCGATACCAACTGGAACACGGTCCCGGTCCGTTCAGTCAAGCTGGTCGTCACTTATTTTTATCTCGCCATTTAACTGCATTTGGTAAAAGTTCGGGGATCACGTGCACCCGGACAATCTAAATACGAGCTTCACGGCTGCCGAGTCACGGAAAGCCTAGCCCTATCTCGGGGTAAGTCACTGCCAACTAGCTACACCACTTGCACTCATAAGATCATATAACGCCATACCAGCCTTCCAACACCCCTACTACAGCAACCAACTACACCATCTCTTTATCCAACGCCTTCCTGGCTTCGGAGCATATCATCTACTGTCACCTTCAAATGCTTGGCTTCATTCTTTTCAGGAACATGGCGCTACGAGCCTAGTGGGCTGTGAACAAACAATACGGCTCCTTCGTGTGCCAATATTGGTTGATTCTGAGTTATGGCGACTCGGATCTGCAGCAACACAGTCTTTCATTCGCACCGTGAATAGTATCCTCTCAAATACAACAGCACATCACACGGGAGCACTAGACGCAAATAGGACAATCTTATACCCCCACAATGATGTATCAGCGATCTGAATGGCTGGACCTATACCGTTACGCCAGGCTGGTCACGGGTGCCCGTAGTCTCCCTTTGTCAGATCTTCAGACTTTGATAGTCGTTCCTGCAAAGTTGTATACCGAGCGACGCCCGATATGTAAGTACTTTCTATGGCATCGGCGACGATACTTCAATAGATGTCAAGACTTCGCTCTTTTTGGTATTTGTATTCCCCGTGCATCCCGATGCAATAGTTCTTAAGTGTCATCATCAACTACGTGGAATCTCGCTACCTCTACTATGGCAGCTTTCAGCAATTTTTCCTTTGACAGCGCCATCTATGCGACTTTTAGACCGACCTACCCTAGGTCCCTGTACGACTTCATATTCGACTACCACGAGCGCAATGAAGATGCAAGATGGGACAGAGCAGTTGATCTTGGTTGTGGGACGGGTCAGTTCCAGTCGTACTCAATTTAAGTGTATTGATGATTCCAGGTCAAGCAACGATCGAGCTCAGACCCTTCAAGCGCGTCATTGGTGTCGATCCATGTTCTCAGATGATCGAAGTTGCTCAAGAAACCCTTGAGAAAATGCCAACACGCACCAGTCAATATGTGTACGTACATGGGAGTGCAGAGAATCTGTCGTTCTTGGATAATGGCAGCGTAGACCTAGTCGTCTCTGGTGCGTATGTTAGACAGGAGAAACTCGACGGTACTATTTTTTCACGATGTCTGCGTGGTTGTAGCCCAGGCAAGCCGGTTCGATTGGAACAAAATGTGGCCTGAGCTCGCAAGGGTGCTGAGGAAGAATGGCAGTGCTGCATTCTGGGTATGTATTCCCATATCAGAACGAGCCCTTGTCCAGTCACTCTTGACATTTACTTAACTTAGGGTTGTTAGGGTTATTCCAAGTTCCGCTTCACCCGCTACCCGTCACTCACACAGAAAATTGACGCATATGTCTCTGGTAATGACCCACTGAACAGCGTCGGCCCATACTGGGAGCAACCCAGTCGTTCAATTCTGGATAATCACTTGGTTGAGGTGCCAGAAGGCAATGAAGTTGTACCCGGTGCGTTCAGTGATTTCGAGAGAGTCTTCTTCACAGGTTTGTCTTGGACCCATCGCTGCGCGACACTACGCTGATGTATCGCAGGCGATCATTATCCATCTCTCCCTTCTCCACATTCCGTGATCATGCGCAAGAAGATGACGTGGAATGACCTGCTATCTTACCTTAATACGTGGAGCGCGTTGCACACATTCCGTCAGCACAACCCCACGGACGTGGAAAACCCGCGTGGGGATGTTGCAGTACGGTTCTGGAAAGACCTCATGGAAGGTATCGAGCAGGAGGATGGGAGAGCCGTGGAAGGACATGATGAAGTGGACATTGAATGGCCATTGGCGATCATATTGGCTAAGAGAGCGTAAAATGATGTTATGGAGGGCGGTAGGTATTCCTATTCCTTCGTTGGCGACTTGCAGATCATCTGACCAGAGACTATCTAGGTAATCGGAAATGCCATAATTCGGAAGGCTAATGAGATTGTTATATGTCCAAACCCAACTAATTGAATGCAACACCGGTCTTGAACGTTAGTAGATCGCTTCCGCTAAGTCTTGTCAGAGCAGTTCGCGTGGTTGCAGTGAGACTTTTGTCTGTTTTCGGCGACGAACCTATTGACAACCAACATGACTATATCAGCACATTCAGGCTGTTTCGACTGCATTTTCGTCACCTGTGATGTAGACTCATGCGCTCCCCCTCCGAAGTGGGATCTGCCTGTCGATCTCGCTGGTGCTATCGTTGGTAGTGTTTTCTGGGTCACTGAACTTCCATGTTGCAGGATTGGATTTCACAAGTTTCAGGTTACTTCAAATTTAATTAGCCTTCAGAGCACGCGAACTGCTAGCAGGTTATGTTATTGAAGGTGTAAATGAGACAATGAACACTTCCAATCTGATGCGCCGAACAACGGAGATAAATCTGATTGACATTCATGTGAATTAAATAGCAGATCTTGGGGTATGATATCGTGCTTCGGTTGCCGAAGCGCTAAGTCCGTCAAAGCCAGCAGCAGCTTACATAAGCGACCCTTCTTGGGCGTCCGAGCTTAACACCAACTTTACACTCTCTCCCCAAGTTTCAACAAGAACTTTTACTGCCGCTCATCCTTTTACGTATTGTGGCGACAGATACTCAGAACTGGAATAGTTCAAGGGTACGATGTCTACAGGGATGGGAGAAACGATGCGAACGCGAGCAATAACATCCACATTGACTGCACGCTTGACCCCGACCGTGCCACCTGCATCTCAAACTTATGAACCCCTCGTTAGATCGGTCCTCCGACAGCGTCTCACCCGCAATATATTCGCGTTCTCCGCCGCATTTACCCTGGTCGTCAACATTGTTCTGGGGGGAGAGGATGAGACGAGTGCTTTCGCCAGGTTGCTTTCGCCGGGAACTTGGACGATGGCGTGCCTCAAGTGGTTTGTGGGTGTGTTGCCTGTGATTGCCATGAGAAAGGTTTACCTCACCTGTGAGTCACTTTACTTCGTGTGGACGCTGTCTTATATCTGTTGCATAGCTGTTGCCACACCTGCGACTTCACCAGCCAAAATGCTCACGAATGCTATTGCGAAGCCAAGTACACGACAGTGCTTGGCAGTGTACATGTCATGTACATTGATGCTTGTTATGCTTTATATGAGCTCGTTTACATTGGAGGAACGTGAACATCTTCGTTTGAATATCTTCGTAAAGTCCAGGTATGTGATTCAGCAGTCTTACTGTGTGGTGCCTGGAAGAGAGGGGCAAGATGCACGATCTCATCTCGAGTACTGTTAAATTTTCGAAGCTGAGATGTTTTACCAGGAAACATCCGTACTACCTCAATGGTCGACTTGTCTTCCTCGTCCTGGCCCAGTTATGGCTAGCCGCAAGTTTCTTACTTCGAAACATCATGTTAGACCGTTTTGTGTTCAGATGGGCGAAACCTTTGAAACCGTCGGAACTTGTGAGTGTTTTCCTTCCTTCATGGACCATGTTTGACGAGCCACCCGTAGCCATATTCCGCGAGCAATCTCCCAAAGTTATTCTTAACGATGGTTCTTTTCACCTCATTTTCATCGATGGTATACAGTGTTGCTTTTGGTTTATCGCGGATGCTTGTACTTCCATTGCTCTTAAAGCTTCCAGTGGTGAGCAGCATTGCCCGGCCGTTTATTGGACATTTTGCAAAGGGTGCCTGGACTCTAACTCTACCTATATCACACTGGTCGCTTTTGACTCGATCATTTATGATGGGCCTCGTGACTGTGATGAGTTGGGAGTTCGCCGAGTCGTTATTTGACGCGTATGTTCCTCAGGTAATTATCCTTTGCAATGTCAAATCTGCATTTTAAGGTCTTTTTCAGCCGATCAAAGTTGGCACCCTTACTGCAGACCCAAATGTGACGGTCGTCTCGGGGATTACAACTCAGGATACGATATTTGCACACTTTGCATACTCTGAATTGGCAGAGCTGGCTTCGGACGAATCCTCGACTGGGAGCTCCCGTAGAACGGCTCTATTTGGTGACCAAAAATATAGCCCGAGCTTGTGGAATGTCTTGGCCCGTCAAACGCTCCTGCGTCTTGGACAGGATTATCAAGCATTCCTGCGACGCGGTGCGCCGATCACTCTTCCTGCCGCTGTAGCGCCGGCAGTGCCAAAACCCAAAGATCCGCCATCGACTCCTCTGATTCGAAAGGCTATCTTCAAGGCTCCGCAACAATCTCCTCTTGGCAGTATGCTTGATTCAGTTTCTTCGGATTCAGAGCTCTCGAAAGCTGCCAATGCAGTGGCGGGCGAAATGGAGGAACGGGCCAATCAAATGCACATTCCAGAGCTCTTCCGGTCTGTGGCACCGTCATCCGTGGCTGCTCCAGCAGCCGGGGCTATCCTGGCTAAACCCACATCGAGCATTATATCCGGCTTCACTGCACAGCTGAAATCGTACAGCAGGAATCTCGTTGTGGGCTATTGTCCAACGTGGTTGAAGGAATTGACGATGAGATGGAATGAATGGTTTTATCGAGAGCGCTTGAATAAGGTCGTCGAAGTTTGCTTGCCAAATAGGGAGCTTGATGCACTCATCATTGAAGGTGCAGTCAACTTCAACTTTCCTACTCTATTTGCGGTTGTTGATCTCAGCTGCAGCGCTATCGCACTTCGTCTGTACTTCCCTAGTTGAAGATCGTTATGGTGTTGTTCAAAGGGATATACCACGCATCATCGAGGCTTTCCTCTCGTTTTTATCTGCAATAGAGGATTATCAGATCGAGGTGAACGCGAAATACACACCACCGACGCCCGATGAACTTTCTCGAGGCGACACAAAAATATTAGAAGAAAAAGAGAGGATGCGTTTAGAAGTTGCTAGAGCCGGTGATGTGCTGGTTGTTGTCTCAGATGGTTTGTGACTTTACGCCTCGCCCCGAAAAATTTTAACGATTAACATTTTGCAGCGTTGAAAACTGGAGTGGCAAACATCTCGCGGACGTTCGGCGATAAGCTAGTGGCTTTCAAGTTTCCCCCTCGGACTGCACGGAAGCTACAGTCGTTTGTTGACTACACTTAGTGTTTCGGCGAGTTACAATCGTGAATGATGAATCTCCCGGGTTACTCCCGTATCATACATCTCCTAAGGTAATAATTATGGACATTTCAGTAACTGAGGGTGAGCAGTCCCCGGCCACTGTATTTATCCTTTGAGCTTCAGAATATCAGGCTATCTATCGCGTACCCAACCAGTGATTAATCCTGTTCGACGCTAACACGTTTGCTTCACTAACAAAAATACACTTCGCCAAGCAAGAACTCAAGAAGCAGCCGCATCAACAAACTGGACGATAACCGTTCGAATGTGTGACAGGAGGAGGGAACGTGCGTCGCTTATCGCATCGACGTATCTTTGCGCGAAATTTTGAGTGAACCTGCAAGCTTGCCAAGGCCCCAACCCAACGTATCAGTAACTTCTCGGTTGCCATCACCGAACAGCGGGCCGGAGCGGCGCCGTTCCGTTTGCAAGCCGATGTATGTAACATGGTCACGTGATTCCCCTTTGTTGAACACGTCCACATTGCGCAACGTTCGTCCGTCAACGAAGGACTCCGCAACTTGCTTTTTGTAACTACTCTCTTTACGTGGAATGGTATCTATGGAACTATGATATTAGAAATCGTACTTGAAGGGCAGGTTGACAAGTACTAGAAGCCCACCGCACTAGACTGTCCAACAGCTCCAATCGAGGGTGCGTACTTGAGGTATTTCTTAATATCAAAGGCCCCTGCAGTGACCATATTGATCTGCCTAAATTCCTGATAGTAATGACCTTAAACTGAGGCTCAGAACATACGGATATCATGTCGATGACTTGGAGGACATAATAAACTGTGGCAAGTAGTGGCTGACCAGTCGTACGTGATGCTTCGCAGTCAGCCTCCACTGGGCCAGTTGTCATATTTCATCACTGCTGTTGATAACGACCTACCCACTTCCTCTTTCTGTGATCATCATGCGTTTCACCGATAGATCTTCATCTAAGCCTGTCTCTCCCGTCCCTCTCATCAAATCCCAGACTCCCATTCGGCGTGTGACTTCTCTCTTGTGTTCTCCGCTTCAAATCGGCATACATGCCCGTCCACGTTCCCATTCAATAGACACCGTAAGACCTCCGATTAGTCGCCCCATTTATTACACTCCTCCCCCCGCGGTCGCCCTTCAAACCACATCTCTATCCACCGACAGTATTATCATTACATCCTTCCAACGTGCACCGTTCTGCTGCCATGAGGACCTTGTTACCATGCCTCGCCCTGAACTTGTACAGGTTGCTCAGAGCATCAATGGACGTCTGCCGAGGGCACTGCAGATTGCGTGTGGTGATGATGTGGAAGACGCAGATATTCGGAGAGCGATAGAGGTCCTGACTGGGATCCGTACAGAGACAGCACGAGAATCAGTACCACCAATACCAGGCGCACCTAGGGCGGTGCGGACAAAGATCATGAGTACGGCATGGGATGAAGCACCCTGGGATGTAGATATGGATTCGAGTGTAACGGACGAACGATCTATCGTTACTCCTTCTAGTCCACTTGCCATGCGTCGTCCGCGCTTGGAAATGCTCAAGGAGGAACAAGAGCAAGAGGAACCTTTGAAAAAGCGAAGGCGTGCTTCACCAGAGACTGCCACTACCCCACCCAGCCGTGTGTCTACTACGTCGGGCTCACGCCTCCTCGAAAGTCTTAACGTCTCAGCTTCTCCTCTGCTAGCGTCAGACAACAGCGATATGATCAGCTCCCTGACAAGCACTCAAGGGAATGTACAGCGTCGACGTAGCGCTCGCCTCTCTAGAAATAATTCCCGTCCGCGTGAAGTTGTGATTCGTCTCCCCTTTGCATCTTCACCCAAAGCACAACCTACCCGCATGCTCCGTTCGCACTCCCAAAGGACAAATCTTGCAACGTCTGAGCAGGTCTCGAAACTCAAGCGTACTCAATCCGACGCTAATGTCACCTATACACGTCCTAAGTACCATTTTCGACGCGGGCGCGCTACATCCACCGCCGATCTTGTACCAAATGCCGAGAAGATAGTGCAGGTGCTACCGACGATCCCCACAGGGTCTGGGCTTGCTGTCGATTTTCTCACTCCTAGGGCCCGTAGTGCGAGCGCATCAACCACAGTCTCGCAGGAGAAGACTGAGATAGGATCAGGCATGGTGGAGGCAATGGGGGGGATGGTGGTATGAGTTGGAACATGCCTGATGCATGATGTCATTTAGCTCCGAGTCATTTCAATTGTGGTGTAGTATGTGTTACCTTGGGACCCATATTCATTTATATAAGTACACGTTGCTTCTCTATGGATGCTATGCTACAAGTACTAAATAAAATACAGCCTTGAACGTACTAATCTAGTCAAGATAATTGTTTCTCGTTCGATGATGTCAATGAAGAAGGGATATGTCTAATCTTATTTATGTGTTTCTGGTAACCTCTATAGGCATTGCGGGCATCTTGTAACAATGACCTCAGTAGCTTCTTCTCATCTTCTTTAAACCTGGACAGATCACTAGAGCTGAGTTCGAACGACTTTTCCTCCTCGTGTTTTTCTAGTTCCTCCACTACTTTGTTTCTCCATGTATTCCATACCCTTGTTTCGTTTGGGATGAAACATTGTAACACCTCTTTAGGGTTGAAGTCAGAATTCGGAGGCCTCCTGATGTCATCGCTGAGAACCAAACATACAAAAACTGCCTGGGCAGCTCTGTTTTTGAGTGCGATTTTCAACATGGGCGGGTTACGAAGCGCTTTCATCAGGATATCGATTTGTATTTTTTCCTGCTCCAGCGACGACAGAAATGAGTTGTATGCCCAAGAGGCTGCAAGAGATGTGAGGAACATGATCTGCCCGAATGTCGATGCTTGGGGGATGAGAAGGAGCTGAAGAAGGAACTGCGCGAGGAGGAGAAGCGAGCAGAGTCCAATTCGTCTGTACTCTGGGCCACCACTCATCCTGAGGACAAATTTGCCCTTCGTTATTGGATTGATATCTTTCTCTGCACCCCTGACAATGACCACGTTGTTACTCATCAAAAGTAGCCCATCTGCAGGAGGTGTGCCTGGAGAGGGTTCCTTCACGCCGGCAAGAAAATCGAGTCGAGCAGAGCCGATGACAAAGCAAGATACCCCCCCTGAAATAATTCCCAGCAGGATGAGGGCGAAGGCTAGCCAATCTCCCGAAGCTGCGCAAAATGCGCACATCACGAGATTGATGGTAATGGGGATAGCGGCCAAGAGAGCATGATGGATGCTCATCACTGGCGCCTGGTCCGTGTGCTTGAGCATCACATCTCCGACATCGATGATGGTGACTGTTAGAGGTATAGTCTCCCTTCCTCCCAATTCTATCACTTCCTCTACTTCTTTCGTCTTCTGCACCACGAGGTATGCTAGGTGACCGGTGGGCATATCCGTGCCCGAGAAAATACCCCAATAACGAGGACCGGGTCTTCCATCGAGTCCAAACACCTCAGCTGGTGATAGATTTGGACCAGGGAAAAGACCATCCCAGAATCTTGAGTTCGCGAGCTGCCCGAACTTTTTGGCAACAGTATAACTTCCTGGTGAATTATACCAGCCTAGCCAGCGCCTCCCGCGATAGAAATGAACGGTGGTCATTGCTGCGATCACTTCATCGCCACCGAAGAATCCAGCGACGTTAGATGTATTGAGATTGAAATCCGACCGGTCGATTGGTACAGTGAAGGTGGGCATAGTCAAGATATTCATGTTGCTGCTATTGAACGGCCTCCACGAGGTTGCAGTAGTGGAGCATTGGTCGTATTTGATGTTTACATAGCCTCTAGGCGCTAACTTAGCCCTGGGAAACAATCTTATTCCATCGACACAAGAGTCAAATCCACACTCGAACATCAACACGTACGAGTGCGTGAATGTCCACTGATAGTCATGTCTCGACTGTGCCATTGTCAGTCTTTCATCATTCTCTTTTGTATACCCATCCTTCATCTTTAACAGCACCTGGACGTGTTCAAGTTTACTTGTAATAATTCTTATTTTACACTGGTTACTATTCTTGCTTCTCAATGAACAGCGTCTGCAACACACTTCATTCTCTTTGGTATTGAAATAGGCGCTGACTGTCTTTTGTTCGTGTCATTATTGGCAATTTTTCTAGATTCAATCGGGACGCTCGTCAATTTGTCGGCCATTGAGCCCAGCCCATATTTCTTGTTTGAAGGTTCATCTGTACATGACCTACTGTAAGTACCTTTATCTTTGCATGCATCATTCCTACTATATCCCTTCAAACCTCCCAGGAAGGAGTCAGACGTCCGGTATTAGTTCCGTCCTAGTAGGAGAGGCTACCATCGGCACGACAACGTTTAACTCACCTTACTCCATCGCTTCTAAATCCACATGGTCTCACACTCAAATCCTCCGGGTTAGTTCTCAATCACCATGTATACAGGCTTTTATTATTATTTTAATTTAGTTTTTATGTCTTATGGAGAGTGGTGCTCTAAGGAGGACAGTACTATCCAGTCTAGGGGACCCCAATGCATCTCTGGGCGCGCGTGGTCATCAGGCTTAATATTGAATACAAAGGAGCACCTGGAAATTGTTAGACGGACTTCTTATCAACAATAGTCATAACGAGAAGCGCCGCTTCCTGACAAGCGTGACCAGGGCCTTCTCGAACTCGCCCTTCAAAAGGTGTTCTCTGCACGAGATATAGCGCTGCTGATTCATCCGCAAAATTATGGTGGATTAATCTCCTGCGTAATACGTATGCAAATTTCTTCGTGGCATATGATCGCCGGGTTCGTTCCAAATTCCGTATACTTGTATATATCTGGACATCAGACCTTACCTCTCTAACTCACTCAGCCTCCCTTTCTCATCGACACTAGTTGCATATTTTCAAGCCACGCATCAAGCCGAGTTTTTTTTTTGCATCGTGTTCCCTCAACCGGTAAACGTGGCATTACAGATTCCATCATTTCCGCTAAACCATAGGACACGTTTTATGTAGGACTAGACACTGGTTTCCATGCCGATTGGAAGATTATTAATAATCTCCAGGATTCAGTCTTCCATTACGCTTGTGCGTATATTTGATACCCGCGTTGACCTTCGCACTTCCCAACGCGAATTAATGACCTAAATGATGCGGTTATAACTTTCCGAGTGCGACGATTCTCTGGAAACACCATACAACCACATGTAGCATGATGTTTCAGGGTGCATGTTTCTAACCGAGAAGTCAAGACATCCATGCATAAAAGGAGGCGACTTTGGAAAAGCAAACCGCACCTCGGACATCAGCTTTGAGCTTATTCGTTCATCAGCTATACTATCATACTTCATACACCTCACAAGTACAGTGCCTTGCATCATGAAATTCTCATCCGTCTTCTTCTCCATCTCCGTCTTTGTCCTTTCTTCTTTGGCGCAAACGACAGAAACCCTTTCGTATGACCCCACGTATGATAACAGCGCCCTCTCCCTTTCTAGCGTCGCTTGTTCGGACGGCGCCAACGGGCTTGAGACAAAGGGATACACGACCCTCGGAACACTTCCCACATTCCCTAACGTCGGCGGTGTTTACACCGTGACGGGCTGGAATTCCTCTGCGTGCGGGACCTGCTATACTGTCACATACGGAAGTAATACCGTTGCTATCCTGGCGGTTGACGCATCCAAAGTTGGCTTCACCATTTCGGAGGCGGCGATGAACACCTTGACTGGTAATTTGGCTACCGAACTAGGAAGAGTGGATGTTACGGCAACCCAAGTGGATGCGTCAAAATGTGGCTTCAAGTAGTTGCATTGTGTCGGTATGTGTGCTATTGCAAATATGTTATGCCTCATTGAACATTTGCCCCTTCAGGAAGTTAGGTGTCTGAGTGCCAGATAGACGATGTTGGCACTTGGGACTTGGATCGCATATCAAAATTAGCTGAATAAACAAACGACAGACTCTCACTTGGTGTGATTACTACTTCATCATGTAGATTGCGGTTGTTTTGGACTTATCGACCCTACATACCTGGATATCGTCCATGGATAGTTTACGTAGACTTGACAGTGTTATGGACCAACTGTAAGTAGATATCGCATGTATATTCTAGACAGCATTTCGTGAAGCCCCACCCTCGAAAGATGCATACACTGCGCAAAACGTGAGGAAGGATAGGACGTGATCCGAAGCGATACCTCAGTGGTATCAATGCATTTAAAGCTTGCATAGGCGTTAATCGATAGCATATGGGCTAATGTACAAGAGACGATACAACTGCAGACTTTAGTGTATGTAAAATTTATACTTCACACTAACTTGAACTAGCAAAATTTAAGCCCAGTGCATTCCACCATCGATCGTGATCTGCATAGTTGTGAGTCTTCATGCACGGGCTCCTGAAGTAGTACTTACACTTTGTCCTGTTGGTTATCTTACATGAAGACAAACAAAAAATGAAAATGTTCTATGATGCTTACCTGTGATAAAATGAGATTCTGGGGAGGCAATGTAAGAGACCAGTCCCGCAACATCGTCCGGAACCCCCAAATACCCGACACTGGTATTCTTCTTAGACTACGGAGAAATGCTTAAACGAAGTTGTGAGAACAGCCCTACTGTTCTGTCTTACCATTTCGATATAGCCCCTAGGGTCAGATGATCCCGTCAGCTTCACACTCAGTTCATCAACTTTGACGCTCAGCTTGTATCACAAGATATGTTATTTATGACTTTACTCACACATAGTCGTCATAATTGGCCCTGGAGCATAGGCATTCACGGTGATACCGTGGCGTCCAAGTTCGATAGCTGTCATATAATTACTGGTCAAAATCGTTGGAATGTAATGTACACAGACATCATACCAGCAGACTGTGTAATCCCTCTGACTGCAAACTTGGAAGCAGAATACGCGCTAAAGTGTTGCACACCTGTGCGAAAGAATGTATAGAGTGTTAGAACATGCGGATGGACGCACACACCTATTTTCCCTGCTATGGAGCTGGCGCCGATGATGCGGCGACCTCGTTTGTGGGTCTCATTCAAGGCGATCATCTTTCGAGCGGCGTATTTGTAGCTTAAAAACACGCCAGTAACATTGACGGCAAAGATTTTTTCCCAGTCTGCCAATGTTGCTAGTCAAGCAAAATCAGTACTATAATTTACAAGGTCACATTTCTTACTTTCGACCAATGGTGCGACTACAGTGATACCCGCATTTGCGACCATCTGGAATTGGCATGATCAATTATGAGAATAAATCGATGCTTGCGTATCTATACTTACGACATCCAGACCACCAAGCTCGGTTACGACGCCGTCCACCATCTTACAAACGTCATCCTCGACTGTGACATCTGCAAAAAGTACGCAAACCCTCCGTCCCGCATAAGTCCTCGTTATCTCCCGCGCGACCTCCTCGAGGTTCGACTTATTGGTAGGAATATCACTGAGTCCAATGTCGAAGCCATCGGCAGCCAGCCTAAGAGAAATGGAACGGCCAATGCCTTGACCAGCACCAGTGATTAGAGCAACACCTTTAGACATGGTAGCCAATGTGTAAGTCAGTGCTGGCACTACTGGAAATCAACTGTAAGACCAACCTTTCAGGTAATGGGTCTTGAATACATCACAGCATTCAGTCAAGAGTTCAGTTGAAAGGCGGACCGGAGCTGCACATTTGAAAAAAGGTATAGCCGCCGCAAGATATGACTTTGCAATCAACGATTGAGCATATCAGCAACTGCTGGCATGATAAATCAATTATACTGAGACTCGGGCCGACCGAGGAATAGTTTGGATTATGACCTCGGCGTCGCGGAGTTATTATTTTGCAAGTCGACCTTAAGTTCTGTATTTCAAAAGATGGAATTGAATTATCTTATCCGTCATGCATCACGATGATTATATACGAACTGATACAACTCACTGGACACGGTGGTAGCAAGCGCAACTTGAACTTCTACAAGGTTCGATGACTCGTACTCGAAGCCCATCCGAGTCAGCGCTGACGAAGATTAATCAACTCTTCATCTGCAGGAAATTCAGGAATGTCACCTCAGGCTGGTTATGGGTGGTCCAGGGTGAGCCGGCAGCTAAGCACTGAGTTCTCAGTTAACTCAACTGCATCCTGTTCTAGTCCCATTTCCGTTTTATGCACATCATTTGCGAACGCTAGTACTGGCAACATCCACCAAATAAACGTCATTAGTATATGGTGCACTGGCCTCATGTAAGTACTCCAAGTCGTGTACAATATTAGTAAGACTCTAGTAATATTACTAGGTTTGTGCTTGACCCCAGTACCCACGACCGAACGCAGCTTTCCTCTCAACACTCAACCACCCACAACAAATCGTATCACTACTAGCTTGCCTCTCATGAATCGAGCAGCTCAGCTTGAGAAACGTTTTAACGACATTCTCAATGGCAGAGTTACCGCGGATGCACGGAGCTACGCTCTCTTTTTGGAAGCGATTTGTGCACAGCAAGACCCTGCGGCCTGCATCAACAAAATCGTTGAAAGCTCTTGTGGACCAAGCGCAGTTCAGGCTGCCATGCGTCACAATACTAATTCCCAGTTCCTCAACGGAACTGCAACCACGCTTCTGTTATATCTCTTCCGAGCAACAGACCTCGGTGACGTCTTAGATCACTTACTCACCACGATAGTTGATCCTCCCATTTTTTGGACTGCCTTTAGCCAAGCATTCGATCAAGGCGAGCTCAATGAACAAGCCCAAGAAGCATTTGCAACACTCCTCCTTCGCCTCATGTGCCTCACTACAGGGAATACCTCATCTTACCGTGACCTCGCGAAGAAGCCTAGCATCCTTACGAGGCTTCTCGATTCATCGCAATTGATTGTCAAAGATATTGGCTACCGTATCCAACATATTCTTTCCACGTTCAAGTCCGGTGTACCCGTCGCTGCAGTCGGTGGTCCTGGTGGTCGCCATGACAATGATTTCAACAATTTCAGGGAGATCTCCATTCTTCCAACTGCAGACGAGATCCTCTGCCAGCAGCCTCCTTTCATTCGCCCGGGCAGCGTATTGGAGGATCCTGATGGCGAGGAAACTCGCACGGCTGACTACCTGGACAATACCTTCCGCTTGCTGCGTGAAGACATGTTGTATGAGATAAGAGAAGAGCTTCAGATTGCCACAGGGAAGAAGAAAGGGCGTCACCGTGGGCTCATCATCGACGGAGTCACACTCGATGGCGTTTACAGCGGTACAGATGACAGAAAAACTAGATGGGGCATCAAGCTCAAATGCCAAGATGATTTCAAGTCGATGAAAAATGTCCCCGAGAAGCAGCGCAAGAAGTATCTCGAAAAAGATCCTGCGGGCGTCAGAATTCTCAAACATCAGTCTCTCGTATGTATACTTTCGGGAACTCAAATAATCAGTCTTGCAAGCGTTCACCGTGTCGAGGAACTGCTTGCAAAGAAACCACCTATTGTCGTACTTCAGCTAGAAGGGGAGGCTAGCATCTCAAAGACTCTCCTTCAGTTACAATCATCCAACGCCATTCGACTCGTTCAAATTGACACTGCCCTCTTTGCATTTGAGCCGGTCTTGAAGGCTCTGCAGAAGACGCAGGTCATCCCACTGTCGGAGGAGCTCCTGTTCTGGAAAGACGGGAACACCATCGGTAGCGCTGCGGTGACCGCGGCCCAAGTTACACGCCCGCTTGCTATAAATGCTTCTGTGGATTTGAAGCCGCTCCTAGGACTTTCGTCTAGTATTGTCCTTGATAAGTCGCAGGCGGCATCGCTATTAGCAGGACTTACGCAAAAGCTTTCCCTCATCCAAGGCCCTCCAGGTAACGATCATCAACGACCCATTCATAGCCATTTTGTTGATATCCAAAAGGGACTGGAAAATCATTCATTGGCGCACTGCTCGCAAAGGCCATCCACGATCACACCGAGCAGAAAATTCTTGTAGTCTGTTACACGAACCATGCCCTAGATCAATTCCTAGAAGATCTGATAAAGATCGGGATTCCGGACATTAACATGGTCCGTCTCGGCAGCAGAGCAAATGCGCAGGTCGCCCATCTTGGTATTGCAGGCCAGAAGAAAGAGCGTTTAACGAGATCCAAGGCGGATTGGACTATCATCGACAACTTGAAGAGTTCATCAAAGTTTCACTGCGAAGCTCTAGAAAGCGCCATGGGGAAGTTCATAGCTTCTAAGATTAGCTTCACGGACATCCTCATGTACATCGAATTCGAAGAACCGACCTACTTCGACGCATTCCAGGTACCTGAATATGACGATTCGGGAATGACTCGTGTCGGCAAGGATGGTAAACCTGTTGATGCTGAGGAACTTATCTTTCGGTGGTCCAGAGGATTCGACGCTGGGCAGTTCAAAGCCGAGCCCAATGTGTGTCAGGCGCGAGACATCTGGGAAATGCCCTCGGATGCTCGCTGGAAGGTGATGGAGACATGGAAGTCGGCAATACGCAAGTTAATCCTTGAGGAGATTTGCACGCTTGGCGCAAACTACAACGAATGTCAAGATCAACTGACACGCAAATTCGGGGAAGCCAAGGTGGTAACCCTCATGGGGAAGAGAATCATTGGTTGCACAACGACTGGAGCAGCTATGTTTGCGCAGGAAATTCATGCGGCGAATCCTGATGTCGTTCTTGTCGAGGAGGCTGGTGAAATCTTAGAAAGCCACGTCCTCACTGCGATGGGCCAGAACACGAGCCAGATGATTCTCATCGGCGATCATAAGTACGCGAGTCAATGCCAAACTTCAGGATATCTCACTGAGATTGACTTCTCACAGGCAACTGCGTCCCAAAGTCAACAACTACAAGCTGACTGTTGAAAAGGGCGACGGCTTTGAACTTAATAGATCACTCTTCGAGCGCCTGGTTCTCAAGGGCTTCCCTCACGAAACTCTGACAGCCCAACATCGTATGCGTCCAGAGATCTCAGCGTTTATCAGGAAGCTTACCTACCCCGACCTCACGGATGCTCCCAAGACCCAGGGCCGTGACGACATCCGCGGTGTTCAGAACAATATCATCTTCATTAACCACACTTATCCGGAGGATGATGACTCTCGCATTTCAGACAAAGGCGATGAGGCTTCATCCGGGTCGAAACAGAATACCTATGAGGTAGAAATGGTTTGGAAGATCGTACGCTATCTCGCCCAGCAAGGTTATGGGACGGAGAAGCTCGTTGTTCTTACACCGTACCTTGGGCAGCTATCAAAGCTTCGAGATGTCCTGAAGAGGGACAATGACCCCGTGCTCAACGACCTCGATTCGCATGATCTCATCCGTGCCGGACTCATGTCCTCAGCTGACAACACGTCCAAAAAGCGCATCAGGCTTGCCACGATAGGCATGTATCTGCTACTCGACTTATGGCGCACATCTAACATTGTTTGAATAGATAATTATCAGGGAGAGGAGAGTGACATTGTCATTGCCAGTCTGACGAGGTCCAATGGATCCAACGACATTGGTTTCATGAACTCCCCTGAACGCTTGAACGTGCTTATCTCCCGGGCTCGAGATGGGCTCGTCGTAATTGGGAACTCGCAGACGTTTATAAATGCTCGGAAGGGTAAGGAGCTCTGGGGGAAGTTCTTCGAGCTCATCAAACAAGGCGACTACATGTACGAAGGTTTCCCTATCAAATGTGAACGACACCCAGATCGAACAGTCCTAATCAAATCCGCGTCAGAGTTTGATACTCATTGTCCTGATGGTGGATGCACTGAGATATGGTAAGAATTTAGGAATTGGTAGTATTGTTCTTACTCACGCTATCCCTAGCGATATCATGTTGAACTGCGGCATCCATCGTTGCGCACTAAAATGTCATCAGATCTCGGATCATTCACAAATGCCGTGTCAACACCCATACTCGGGCACGTGTCCTGCCAATCACAAGTTGAAGTGGAAATGCCATGAGTCAAAGCCAGACCCTTGTCCGGTTTGTGTCAAGGAAGCCGAACGTGCAGAGGAGAAGCGAAAACGCGAACTCGAGCTTAAACAGAAACTGGAAGAAGAGGAACTGCAGCGTCAGATAAAGCGCGAAAAGGAGCAGTTGGAGCATGATTTACACATGGCAGAGCTAGAGGCTCAGTTGAAAGCGGAATTAGATGCGATAGCTGACGCCCAGGTTGCGCAGCAGCGAGCGAATGACTTCAAACAGAAAGTTAAGGATATCGAGGCAGCCAGAGCTAATGCTCTGAAGGCAGCTGCAAATGCGCAGGCGCATGCTGACGCCGCCCGTTCTGCTTCATCATCCAGGACGACAAACCCCGTTCCTCCAACACCGCCATCCAATCCGCCACCCCCAAACCCCAGTCCTCCATCATCGCCACCGCCGAAACCACAGCCAAAAACGAAACCTTCGACTACCCAGACTTCTTCGAATTCTAAGCAATCGACATCTCAACAACCTATGCCTCCCTCGACATCACCAATGAATGCAGTACCTACATCGGCTGCCCACCAGGATTGGTTGCATCAGAAGCAAGTCAATGGTGAAAAAAACAGCGCCATTGACGGTATCATGGAGTTGACAGGGCTTGAGGATGTGAAAGCACAAGTACTCTGCATCAAGGCCCACATTGACTTGATGAAACGGCAAGGTGTCCCTCTGAACAAGGAGCGTCTCAATCTGGTTTTGCTCGGTAATCCAGGAACTGGTGAGTACTCGTCGAAGATTTTAGTGAATGAACCGCTCACATTCCTTCAGGAAAAACCACAGTCGCAAGATTATATGCGCAATTCCTTGAATCAGTTCAGGTTCTTCCAGGCGATGCGTTCATTGAAACGACAGGTTCAAGCTTAGCGCATGAAGGAGTAGGTGGAGCGAAAAAAATCATCGCAGACGCCATGACAGTTGGAGGAGGTGCTATCTTCATTGATGAAGCATACCAGCTAGTCAGCGAACACCAGCACACAGGAGGTCAGGTACTGGACTTTCTCCTCGCCGAGATGGAGAACCGAGTGGGTACTCTAGTCTTCATTCTTGCAGGATATAGCAAGCAGATGGAGAAGTTCTTCGAGCACAACCCTGGCCTTCCCAGTCGTGTTCCGTACTCTCTCAAGTTTGCGGACTACACCGACGCGGAGCTTCTGACGATGCTGGAGGCGCTCGTAGAGAAACGATATTCGGGTCAGATGAAGGTAGAGGACGGTATCAGGGGCTTATATGCTCGAATTGCAGTGCGTCGACTTGGACGTGGTCGTGGTCGCGAGGGGTTCGGAAATGCTCGGGCATTACAAAACATGTTTGCGAAGGTCGCCCAGAGACTAGCCGAACGGCTTAAGAAGGAACGCCAACAAGGGTGGATTGCTGATGATTTTCTAATCACTAAAGAGGACTTCATCGGTCCTGACCCATCCCAGGTCCTTCCGCAGTGCGTTCCTTGGGAGAAGCTGCAGAAAATGATAGGTCTCGATTCTGTGAAAGACTCTGTCCGTAATTTCTTTGACATCGTCGACACGAACTATCACCGAGAGCTTCAAGAGAAAGAGCCTCTTGCGATGTCTTTGAACCGCGTCTTTCTTGGCTCGCCAGGAACCGGTAAAACGACAGTTGCGAAGCTCTACGGACAAATACTCGCAGAACTAGGGCTCTTGAGCAATGCTGAAGGTGACAATCCATTCTTGTGTTGTCGGCTGCACATTGACTAACAATATTCTATCAGTCGTTGTCAAGAATCCATCTGATTTTGTGGGCGCATACCTTGGACATACCGAGAAGAACACCAAAGCTATCTTGGACAGTACTGTCGGTAAAGTTTTGGTTATAGACGAGGTATGTGATCTCAGATACTGGCCGGTGATAATATTGACCTTGTCTGACAGGCTTACATGCTGTACAGCAAGTCATCTGGATCCCAAGACCAATTCAAAGCGACCGTAATCGACACCTTGGTCGCAGAGATTCAAAGCGTACCTGGAGAAGATCGCTGTGTTTTGTTATTGGGATACAAAGAACAGATGGAAGAGATGTTCCAGGTACGCTCAAATGTTTACTTGAATTACCGAATGTGAAATCTGATGCATTTGCTTAGAACGTGAACCCTGGGCTCGCTCGTAGGTTTGCCATTGAAAACGCATTCACTTTCGAGGATTTTACCGAGCCCCAACTTCGGGATATCTTGGACTTCAAGCTGAAGGATCAGGACCTTGGGGCCACTGATGCGGCGAAACAGGTTGCTAGTGATCTTCTGAACAGAGCCAAGAACCGTCCCAACTTTGGCAACGCTGGTGAGGTGGAGAACATGCTTGGTCTGGCGAAATCCCGCTATCAGAAGCGTCAAGCATCAGTCCCTCCTGATCAACGTTCTGATGTAATCTTCGAGCCTGAGGATTTTGATCCTGATTGGGATCGCGATCGCAATGCTGCAGCTAATTTGACGAAACTCTTTGAAGATCTTGTTGGTTGTGACGACATCGTGACCAAGCTGGGCGACTATCAGAAAATTGCTCGCGCGATGAAGGCTACGGGTGTGGATATGCGCAAACAAATTCCAACAAGTTTCATTTTCAAAGGACCCCCAGGTAAGTAACAATTTCTCATCTAGAGCAAAGTGTCGATGATCTACTTATTACTAGGTACTGGAAAAACGACCATTGCGAGGAAGTTCGGTCAAGTGTATTATGACATGGGATTTCTTTCTTCATCTGACCTTATTGAGTGTTCCGCGTCCGACCTCGTTGGACAATACGTGGGTCACACCGGCCCAAAGACGAAGAAACTTTTCGAGAAGGCCTTAGGCAAAGTGCTTTTCGTGGACGAAGCATACCGACTTAGTAACGGGCATTTTGCGCAAGAAGCCATTGATGAGGTTGTCGGCCTCATGACCAACGAGAAGTTCATGAACAAGATGGTCATCATCATGGCAGGCTACGAGAAAGAGATGAATGCTCTTTTGAGCGTCAATCCTGGTCTCGCCAGTCGTTTCTCCGAAGAAATCGTCCTGACCAATATGACGGCGGCCAAGTGCCTTCAAGTGCTCGACAAGGAATTGCAGAAGACACAGATTGTCTTGTCTGAACTAGCTGACACCGCCTCTTCTGCTTACTCTGAGATGGAGATTATCATCGATCGGATGTCACGTCTGTCGAACTGGGGGAACGCCCGAGACGTCAAGACCATTGCCCAGAGACTCATACATCACGCATTCAGTACTGTGGCAACTGCTCCCGGGAGTACCCCGTTGCTCAATGCAGACGATGCGATATCTATCATGCAGGACCTACTCAATCAGCAGCGGCAGCGACTCAATATTCCACGTATAAACACTTCATCCCCGTCAAGCAAACTACCGATGGCATCATCCAGCAATTCTGCCCCTCCTCCACCTCCTTCCCAATCAGGATCTTCTTCCGCAACCAATGGATCTCAACCACCTAAACCACCCTCCCAAAAGGGCTCTTCATCCAATCAGTCGCCACCAAGGCCTCCTCCGCAATCAGGGCCACCCTCCACACCAGGCGGAGCCCAGCCACCTAATAAGCCGCCTTCGCCTCCCAGTGTGTCATCTAGCACATCGCGTCCGAAAGTTCCACCACCCCCGCCATCAACTCCCTCGTCTACTGCAAAAGTCACTCCATCGACGACTCCTCGTCGCACAAGGAAGCCAAGAGGTCAACAGGCGTCGCCTGCGTCGTCCAGCTCAAACAGTTTACCTCCCTTCCCTGTTTCAGGTTCCAGAGTTGCTTCTCCTATTCTTTCGAAAGGTAGCCTCCCACCAACTCCAGATCAGAAAGGGAAAAAAACGCACTTACCAGCGCAAGGCAACCCGCAGCCCCAGTCTACCAATGATGTTCAACGTGACCCAGGAATTGTGGATATTATCTGGAGACAGCTGGAGGCAGATAAGGCAGCGGCGCAGGAGGCGAAAAGGAAAGCGATCGAGGAGATGAAGAGGCGCGACGCTGAATTGAGTAGAGCGGCTCAAAGACAACAAGCTGCGGAGGCTGCAGCTCGGGCCCTTGCTCAGCAGAAGGCACGGGACCAAGCTGAGCAAGAAGAACTCAGGCGCCAGCAGGAGGCAGCTCGAATTCGAGAGGCGCAGGCAAAGGCAGAAAGAGAGAGAGCTGCTGCTGCTCTCTCTCAGATGCGTCGGGAGCAAGAGAAGAAGAGACGTGAAGAAGAGAGGATACAAAAAAAGTTGAGAAATCTCGGCGTCTGCATGCAAGGTTATCCATGGATCAAACAACCATCAGGCTATCGTTGTGCGGGCGGCATGCATTTTATTTACGACACCCAGCTGCGCTAGTTCTGCATCGATTCTGCGTACGGTAGCATTTTCTTTAGATGAGTGCATTTTTAAGTTCAACGGCATGTACTTTGACATTTGCCTTGAACGAGGACCCAAGAAGTACCAGTGATCACCGAATGCACGACCAACATAGAATGGTTTCAGTATTTTCACTTAGATTATGATTATCATGGACACTCTACCTACTAGAATTTCTCCATAAGTTGCACGTTCTTGGAGGGCGGCGTAGAGCGTCCTCTTCAAGGTCACATTGACATCTTCTGAGCAATACATCTAGATTTGGTCTTCAAGTTTCCATGTTAACATGACGCCACGGAAAGACAAGAATAACCGTGACACTAGTGATAAGGAATTTCTGGGAATGCTGGAATTCCTGTGTAGTTGTGGTGTAATAAGGATGCGGATAAAGACTATCAAAAAAGGCGGAGTAAGCTGAACAGTTGAAGTTCAATTCATTCAATAGACTTGGACACACATATACATGGACGGTCTAGCTGCAGATGGTTATAAATACACTAGCCCACGAACTGACTAAATGAACACCACGTGTGTGCAAGAGCTCTTCCCCTTGCATGATATGCGTACACGACAAGAATCAAACATCAAAGACAAAAATCAGATGAACGCGCTGTTGAGCAAATCTGGAGGGTATCATAGCGAATGTGCAGGCCTTGCCAGGTATTACTGGTACTTGCCGGAATATCCCGGCACCTGGCAGTTGCCAGTGGCGGAGTTATGTAATGTCGTACACTCCTCTCGCACAGCTGACAGTCTTTCTTTAAAGTTAAAGAAGCTATTCGAAGCATTAATGACTCAGTTCCAGGGTTCCTGCACCCTACTAGTACCTTCTCGGGTATATTGCGACCTTCTTGAGCGCTCTCTCGCCCTACATGTCTAGTATGTCACCATGAAGGTCCTCCTGCATATACTAACTGGTGCTTGCGCAGATCTGTTTGTCATCCTTTGATTACACGTGCTCTTCTAACTTACTCAGAGTTCAAACCATGACCCTGAAACTCTCTAATACATATGTTGTTACCCACGAGCGTATTTTTTCCCCCCACTACCATCAACACCGCCGCCAAAGAACACCCAGAAAATGTCTGATCGACGAGCAACTTTGCTTAACAAACGGTTTTATGACGTTCTCAAGGGCAAAGTTTCTATTGAGCCTCGAAACTGTCACTTGTTTCTCGATTCTATATGTTCCCAACCGGACGTTGCAGTATGCGTAAATAAGATAGTGGGCGAATCAAAAGGACCCTCTATCGTACAGGAGGCGATGCGACTGGACTTGTCAATGGAGTTTATGAATGGTATTGGTGCTAATGTTCTTGTATATCTCCTCCAGGCCACAAGCATCAGCAGCAACGTGCTGGATCACCTGTTTGTCCAAATAGTCGAACCAGATTTCTTCTGGTCGGCATTTAGCCAAGCTTTTGCTCGTGGGGAACTACTCGAAAAAGCCCAATGTGCCTTCGCTAACCTCCTCCTTCGGCTGTTGAACCTCTCCAACCACGACACAGCACCCTATCGCGAACTAGCTGGCAGGCCAAATGTACTCCCGAAACTCACAGGCTCTGCAAACTTGGAAGTCCGGCTTATTGGAGAGAAGGTTAAGCACATCCTTTCGATGTATGGCTCCTCAGCCCCTCCCTCGGCTGCTAATGGCCCAGGCGGACGACATGACAATGATTTGGTCAATTTTCGTGATATTGCCATCCTTCCTACAGCCGACGAAATTAGATCCAAACAGCGACCATTCTTGCGCCGTAGCTCAGAGTTAGAAGATGACTCCGGAGAAAGCACTCGTACCGCGGATTATCTTGATAACACATTTCGCCTTCTTCGCGAAGACATGATAGCAGAGATGAGAGAAGAACTTCAAGCGCTGGAAGGAAAGAACGTCAAGCGCCACCGCGCCAGCCTTATAGATGGTGTTATACTCAAAGGTGTTTACCACGGCACTGATGATCGGAAGGTGTTGTGGGGAATAACGTTGGAGTGTATCGATGACCTGCCATCCCTGAAGCGCATCCCCCCGAAGGACAGGAAAGCATATCTCACCGATGACCACGCTGGCTCCAAGATCCTTCGTCATCAATCACTCGTCTGCGTGGTGGTTGATGGCGAAGTCGTCGGCTTTGGCACTGTGAACCGAGTGGAGGATCTCTTGATCCGCAGCCCCCCTATTATTGTTATTCAGCTAGACGGGCAGGCGAGCACAAGCAGAACCATCCTCTGTCTCCGCAATGCCAAAAACGCGAAGCTCCTTCAGATTGACACTGCTCTCTTTGCCTTTGAGCCGGTGCTCAAGGCATTGCAGAAGACGCAGCATATCCCAGTATCGGATGAGCTGCTGTTCTGGAAGCGTGGTGTTACTCTGCAGAACCCCCCGCAGATGGCTGATGGCGTTATTACAGCTATCGAAGCCAACCATTCTGGAAACTTGCAACACTTGCTTCAGACTCCCAACCCCATACATTTAGATCGCTCACAAGCATTGTCGATTCTTTCGGGTCTGACTCAGAGGGTGTCTTTGATACAGGGCCCTCCAGGTATGTTCTTTGACACTCTGAATGCAAAGTAAAGCTTACAGTGGGTCAGGGACCGGAAAGTCTTTTGTGGGTGCCCTCTTAGCAAAAGCTCTCCACGATTTTACCAATCAGACGATTCTTGTTGTCTGTTATACCAACCATGCCCTGGACCAATTCTTAGACGATCTTCTCAAAATCGGCATTCCTGATGACCACATGGTCCGACTTGGAGGTAGAGCTAAACCACAGCTGGCGCATCTCAACCTCTTCAGTCCTAGCCAAAGAACGTCCCAACCCCCGCGGACTAAAGCGGATTGGACCATGATTGATGAATTCAAGAATAGACTTCAATTCCTATGCAATCGCCTTGACAACTCTGTTGCGGAGTTCATGCGAAATAGGATTCGTTACGAGGATATCTTAACGCATATCGAGTTCGAGGATGAGTCTTATTTTGAAGCTTTTCGCATTCCCAAGTCAGATGACGGCATGGCCATCATGGGCCGCGGAGGTCGCGAGATTGACCCTACATATCTCATTGCGCAATGGGAAAGAGGCCGTGATGCGGGTATCTTCAAACGTGCACCTCATCTGCAGACGGAAGAATCGAAACACATTTGGACTACTCCCTTGCCTGTCCGTAAGAGCATGTTGGCAAAATGGACGCACGACCTGCAGAAGCAGATGGTAGATGATATTGGCGCCGTCGGCCGAGACTATAATAATTGTCAAATTGATCTCACCCGGAAGTTCGGCGAGTCGTTAGTCGCAACCCTCAAGGCGAAAAGGATCATTGCATGTACAACGACAGGTGCTGCGAAATTTACTGAAGATCTCCGAACAGCAGCCCCCGACGTTGTCCTTGTGGAGGAGGCAGGAGAGATTTTGGAGAGCCATATTCTGACTGCCCTTGGCGCAAACACAAATCAACTTATCCTTGTCGGAGACCACAAGTATGCTTCCAATTACTGCCTTCGGCGCCTTATTCTGACTTATGAATTTAGGCAATTGAGACCGAAGGTCAATAGCTATGACCTCCAGGTCGAGAGTGACAAAGGATATGACTTGAACAGGTCGCTTTTCGAGCGCCTTGTTCTAAAAGGATTCCCTCACGCTACTCTCACCGAGCAACATCGTATGCGACCTGAAATCTCCGCACTTATTCGCGAACTCACATACCCCGAACTTACGGACGCTGCCAGCACTCATGGCAGAGCTGATATTCGTGGAATTCAAGATAATATCATTTTCGTCAACCATGCTCACCCCGAGGACAATGAGGGTAGAGTCAACGATCGTGGCGATCCTGATTCTATAACCTCAAAACAAAACTCTTACGAAGCCGGCATGGTTCTGAAAATCGTGCGGTACCTTGGTCAACAAGGTTATGGGACGGATAACCTCGTTATCCTAACGCCTTATCTTGGGCAGCTCTACAAACTTCGGGAATATCTCAAGGCAGACAATGACCCAGTGTTGAACGACCTCGACTCTTATGACTTGGTTCGCGCGGGGCTGCTCTCTCCTGACGCTGCCAAGGCATCAAAAAGGAAGATAAGACTTGCTACCATAGGTATGAACTCTCCTACAACGAATGCCTGAAGTTTAACTGACTGGAGTAGACAATTACCAGGGCGAGGAAAGCGATATCGTGGTTGCTAGCTTGACACGATCGAATCCCGATGGTGCTATCGGATTCATGAAGTCCCCTGAACGTTTGAACGTCCTTTTGTCTCGGGCCCGTGATGGTCTTATTCTGATCGGCAATATGGTCACGTTCGAGAACAAATCTCCCCTTTGGTGTCGTCTATTCAATCTTCTCAAACAAGCCGCACACATCTATGAAGGGTTCCCCGTTAAGTGCGAACGCCACCCTACGCGGAAAGCCATCCTGCGAGACGCTAATGATTTCGATGATCGATGTCCAGATGGAGGTTGTGCAGAGCCTTGGTGAGTGTTCTTTCAGTAGTGTTCAATACATTTCCTTGACCTTGCTCCTCAAGTGGTACCATGCTCAGTTGCAACGTGCACCCCTGCCCTTCAAAGTGCCATCAACTTTCTGATCACTCCAAAGTACTTTGCCAACACGTGTTATTTGGGAAATGTATGGCAGGCGTCCACCAAGTTTCATGGAAATGTCATCAAGGGCCTCACATAAAGTGCACTCCATGTGAGAAGGATGCAAAGCGCATCGAGAAGCAGTTACTGCGTGATGCAGAACTCCAGCAAAAACGTGATGTCGAGCAAGCTATTCATGATGCCCGAATGGCTGAAATGGATGCGAAACTTAAAGTTGAGGTCGAAGTTATCGCAGATGCCAATACCGCAAAGCAGAGAGAGGCAATGGTTAAGCAGAAGGAACGAGAGATCCAGGAGGCAAAAGTTCGCGCGCAGAAAATAACAGGTTCCTCGCAAGACGGTAATACAGACCTATCCAAACCAACGACTTCTCCCTCACAGCAGTCCTCCCATCCTTCATCTACTCCTTCGCAACCTCCCAGTAGTCAAAAAAGCTCTGCCGCTCGCGATGACTGGGAGTCGCAGAAGAAGCTCTTAGGCGAGAAAAATGATGTGATTGATAGCATTATGGCGATGACCGGACTGGAAGGAGTGAAGTCGCAAGTTCTACAAACAAAGGAGAAGCTAGACTTGATGAAACGCCAGGGAACACCTGTGAACAAGGAACGTTTGAATCTTGCGCTTCTTGGAAATCCAGGGACAGGTAGGGCCGTTCTTTGGGTAATCTTTTCGCGTCAATCCAAACGTCTCTACAGGGAAGACAACGGTTGCAAGGCTGTATGCCCAGTTTCTCGAATCGATACAAGTACTTCCAGGAAGCGCATTTAAAGAAACCACAGGAGCGAGCCTGGCACACGATGGCGTCGGTGGTGCAAAGAAGCTTATCGAGGACGTTATGAAAGTTGGCGGTGGTGCCATATTCATCGATGAGGCCTATCAGCTCATTAGCGCACAGGGTGGGTCCGGGACCGATGTTCTCGACTTCCTGCTAGCAGAGATGGAGAACCGCGTTGGAAGCCTAGTGTTCATCCTTGCTGGGTACAGCCGTCAGATGGAAAAATTCTTCAACCATAATCAAGGTCTCCCGAGTCGTGTCCCGCATAGATTCACCTTCGAGGATTACAGCGACGAAGAGCTTCTTGATATGTTCGCTAATCTGGTGGAAAAACAGTTTGGAGGCCAGATGAAGGTTGAAGGGGGCATTCAAGGTCTTTATAGTCGAATCGCGGTTCGACGCCTAGGCCGTGGCCGTGGCCGTGAAGGGTTTGGAAATGCCCGTGCACTGCAAAATATGTTTGCGCAGATACGTCAGCGACAAGCTGCGAGGATAGGAAAAGAGCGCAAGAATGGATCATCACCAGACGACTTCTTACTCGTTAAGGAAGACCTTATTGGTCCCAATCCAGACTCCGTTCTTCCGCACTGCCCTTCATGGATAAAGTTACAAAAGCTCACCGGTCTTCAATCCGTGAAGCAATCTGTCGAAAATCTCTTCAACCTCATTAGGGCGAACTATCATCGCGAGTTGGCGGAGAAGCAGCCTATTAATATGACCCTTAACCGGGTCTTCCTAGGCTCTCCAGGCACTGGCAAGACCACTGTCGCCAAACTTTATGGTCAAGCACTGACGGACCTAGGGCTTCTCAGTAACGGAGAAGGTGCAGTGTTTTGCTGCAGGATATTCGAAGACATTACCTGACTGTTGTCTGTAGTTGTGGTGAAGAACCCTTCAGATTTTGTTGGGCAACATCTCGGGCAATCTGAACAGAACACTAAGGCCATCTTGGAAAGTACTGTCGGGAAGGTCCTGGTAATTGACGAGGTGGGTATATATGTCCGCCCTCATCTTGTGGTTCTTATCATCACTCTAGGCATACATGCTACACAGTAAGAACGGTGGTACCCAGGACCCTTATAAGACCGGCGTCATTGACACTATGGTTGCGGAGATACAGAACGTACCTGGGGATGATCGCTGTGTCTTGCTATTGGGATACAAGGAACAAATGGAAGACATGTTCAAGGCAGGTGCACGATTTCATGATCGGAGCCTAACTCTGACGTGTGAATCAGGATGTTAATCCCGGCTTTGCTCGGCGTTTTGCGATTGAGGACGCATTTATGTTTGAAGACTTCACCGAGCCTCAATTACAGGAGATCTTTGAACGGAAGCTAAGTGATCAGGACCTCGGCGCAACGGAGAAAGCCAAGCAAATAGCGCTTGGTCTTTTGAGCCGAAGAAAGAACCGTCCGAACTTTGGGAATGGAGGGGAAGTGGAAAACATGCTGACCTTTGCAAAAGATCGATATCTGAAGCGGCAGGCATCGCAACCTTCCCATCTGTCTCAGGACATCGTCTTTGAACCAGAAGACTTTGATCCCAACTGGGACCGTGACCAGCATGCTGCAGCAAACTTGATTGAGCTGTTCGAAGATATGGTTGGATGCGAAGCCGTTATTCAAAAGCTGGGGGATTACCAGAACATGGCGCAAGGGATGAAAGCATCGGGGCTGGACATGCGCAAGCAAATACCTACCAGCTTCATCTTCAAGGGACCACCTGGTAACCAAATCGTGTCTGAAGTTGTCCATGCATTGATGCCTTCTCTTCAGGAACCGGAAAGACGACCATAGCAAGGAAATTTGGTCAAGTCTATTATGACATGGGCTTCCTCGCATCCACAGAACTGGTAGAGTGTTCTGCATCAGATCTTGTTGGCGAGTACGTCGGCCAAACAGGTCCCAAGACGAAGAAACTTTTTGAGAAGGCCGTCGGCAAAGTCCTCTTTGTGGACGAAGCCTATCGACTCAGCCAAGGTCATTTTGCACAGGAAGCCATTGATGAAGTCGTAGGGCTGATGACCAATGAGAAGTTCATGGGTAAGATGGTCATCATCCTGGCAGGATATGAGAAGGAGATGAATCAACTTTTGGCCACGAACCCTGGACTTTCCAGTCGGTTTTCCGAGGACTTCATTCTGCCTAATATATCGTCAAGCCGATGCCTCGAGCTGCTCGACAAGGAACTGTGCAGGTCAAAGGTTGTCATTCATGGGCTGTCTGACCCATCGTCATCGCTATACAAGGAGATGCTAAGCATCATCACTGATATGGCGAGCCTCGAAAACTGGGGTAATGCACGTGATGTTAAATCTATAGCGAAGCGGTTAGCTCGCCCTGCATTCATATCAGCTGGAAAAGCTCCAGGGAGTTCACTGGTCGTTTCGTCAGAAGACGTACTGAGTATCATGAGAGGTCAACTCTCGGAGCAGCGAGCACGTCTGAATTTGCCAAACAAGGTGTCATCAGTCCCCGATGTCCCACAGATGGCTACGTCAATAAACACTGCTCCTCCTCCTCCTTCAATCTCTCAGAGTGTCTCTACTACAGCTCCTCCAAAGCCCCCCGCTTCCAAGCCATCCCGTAAGAAAACACAGCAACAATCCAAACCTCCTGTCAGTGAGACATCTCCGCCAAATACCACAGCTTCATCTCAGGTTAGTGTCATATACTACACAGGACGGCGAAGAGATTACTCAAACAATGTTCATCGCTTGCCCAGACAAATGACGAGGTACAAAGGGATCCCGGTGTAGATGATGCCACCTGGACAAGACTGCAGGCAGATAAAACAGCTACAGAAGCAGCTGAAAAGGATGCCGCTGAAGAGCTGCGAAAGTGTAATATTGCACAGCAGAATGCACTGAATCGGCTACGAGCTGCAGAAGCTGCAGCACAGAAACTCGCACAGAAAAAAGTGAATGATAATGCTGCTAATGAGCAGCTCATGCGCCAGCGAGAGGCTGCTCGCATCCATGAGCTAGAGGCTAAAGCCGCTCGAGAGAAAGCCTTGGCCGCACTGAAGAAGAAGCAGGGAGAGGAACAAAGGAGGAGGCGTGAGGAGGCGCGAGTACAGCAGAAGTTGCGGCAAATGGGTGTTTGTGTCGCAGGCTATCGCTGGATCAAGCAGTCGCAAGGTTATCGATGTGCTGGTGGTAGCCATTTCATCTCGAATGACCAGCTGGGTATCTAGGTCGGATTCAATATTCTGGCCAAAATTTAATGTATCATATTATGTATATCATTGTGTATATGTTTTATACTAGCAGATGCATGTGTAGTGTCAATGGGAATATATGAGCGAGGCTCTTTCGATTGCGTTCACTCTAAACCAACTGCCATCAGTAAATTCTCACTTTCCTTTTTGCGACTTTGCGCCACTTGATTTCCAAAAAAAGAATGGATAAGTGACTTACAAGAATGGTAGCCACCTGAGTGACACCTGTTCCCACACTTGTTAGTAACATATATGGTATAACATGTTTGTTACTAACGAGGGGGGTAAACCTATGCTGCAGTACTTCAGTGATAGCTGCAGCACTCAGCAGTGACTTCAGGAATATCAAGAGGGTGGGTAAATTAGGAATATAATATAAACAGGTTATTGATTTGTCATCTCCCCTGCAGCAGGTACAATGCTGCCACTATGCCTTCTGATGGTTCCCACACCTCTCTCTTTCACCCTCCACATCATCCTCGACAATGTGCTTGCTATCTCGCTCATTCCTGGTCCAATTCTGGCTGTTCTTTTTGTTTTTGGGCCCCTGGTGGATACCTGGTAGCTCTTTTGACATCCTTTGTGTTACATGGGTCTCTTTTCCTTCTCATTGCCCTGGATAATCTCTTGCTGGGAGGCTACAAGGTATGTCACTGTCACTACACCTTCTGATGTCTCTAATGCCTCTCTCCTTCACCCTCCATGTCATCCTTGACAATGTGCTCACTATCTTGCTCATTCCTGGTCTGATTCTGGCCATTGTGACAGTCTAGCTGGCACTAGCCTTGCATGAGTCCATTTCTATTATTATCTAGCCCCTATACTGCATAGCATGATCACCCCTAACCCTAACACTATCAATATATACAGTTACCGAAGTTACTGCACCCTTGCCAGACTACTGTGCCACAGTACCGAGCCATGTTCCATGAACCAATGCCCATCGAATGCCCATGCCATGCCAACTAGTTCCATTTGGTGCATAGTACATTCCCATTTACTGCTGCTAATCCCACAGCAAGCCTTATTACATGTAGAACACGTTGTAAAGACTACAATCTAGCTAGAGAGATAGCAAACTACCCCCTAGACTAGTATATGTCAAGTGTCTACCTAGCTGCTATACTTGCAAGGCAAGAACATTTGACCCGAGGGGTTGCTGGTGAATATACTTCGTCAAATGCTGATATGAGATGCATGATACTCCTATAAGGTGATGCTGATGATGGTGGTAGCATTGCCACTGATAGCACTGTGGATTCCATGGATGCTGACACTAAGCATCCTGTGAAAGATGGATACCGATGATGCCAGTGATACTGATGATACTGTGGGGAGTGCTAATGATGAGTGCCGTGTACCGATAACTGTGATAGCACTGTACGCCGAGGGACAGCGAAGAGCAATAGCGTGATGGCAATGATACCAGTGATGCCGATGGATACCAATGCTTAGTGAAGATAGCAATGAGGGTAGCATTGAGAGCAAAGACCGTCAAAGGATTCTTAGAGATATTTGGATTTCAAAGAAGATGTATTTCTGTATAGTGATAGTGGTAGTGGTATGGGAATCCCATTGAATGAATGATATGATATAAGAAAATGATTGTAAGTGACTTCTCCTACTGCTGTACAGTAGAAGGGGAGTGAAGTACGAGTCTTGGTAGGTAGGAAATTATATACCTAAGTAATAGCAACAGAGACAGAAGGGATAGGAAAACCACGCAGTAGACATGTAATAAGGGTGTACTACATGTTACAAAACATAAAGCAAGGAAATTTACATACCAGCATGGCTAGGTGGACATATGATGGAACAGAATTCTTGAGCCTTTAGGTTGCCTAATGGGTCTCGGCAAGTCATGGGAGCTGTGTGTGGTGTGGGAAAGTTGCCATAGGGTGGCCGCTAAGCTGCAGTGAGGCTGCTGGAGCTCAGAACGGAGCTGGAGATAGGGGTAACACATGGGAAATGGACTTGGTGAAGGATGGAGAGGCTGAGGGGTATGGATAATGATAGGGAAAATGCTTTGGGTTTGATACCTATATGATAATGGGGTCATACAAGCTTATAGTGAGTTTGACTGGCACAGCGTGCTGCAGCACATGCAGCACTATTACATATTACTATGGCTAAGTCTCACATACTTGCTACTATTCTCACCTATCGATTCCATGTACTTATGATGTATGATAAAAGACTGCTGACTTCTCCATTCGACACTCCCCTTCTACCATACAGCGGTAGGAGAAGTCACTTACTATCATTTTCTTATATCATATCACTCATTTGATGGGATTCCCATACCACTATCACTATACAGAAATACATCTTCTTTGAAATCCAAATCTCTCTAAGAGTTCTTTGATGGTCTTTGCTCTTGATGCAACCCTCACTGCTATCATCGCTAAGCATCGGTATCATCATCATCATGCCATCACTCTTCGCTGCCTCTCGGCCTACCATGCTATCATAGTTATTGGTATGCACTATCATACCACTTGTCATATTCCATACATCTGATCTCAGATCTGATCTGATCTGATCTGATCGATCCTGCTTCTATCCAGATCACAGATCCGATCCGGATCACCTATCCGAGTGCCCCAGCTTCTTGTGTTCTAAGTCCACTGTGCATACTTGCTTCTATCCCCTTTCGGTGATCTACCTGTACCAGTGTCCTGGCTGTGTATATTCCTGTCCTGCTTACTGATCAGTTACCTGTGCTTCATATCCAACTCGCATTTGCTGATCTGCTGCGCATAGACTTCCATTATACTTTGTGCATAGCCCTCCGGTTCCGGACTCATTGATTATCTGTACTATCTACCTACAGTATATAAACTACATGTACAACTCTAGAGAACCTTAGTTCAAATATCATCTTAGATTCTGCTCATCCCATTCATCTGAATCTGATCCTCTTCCAACTCTAAGTATCTTCCGAGACTTAGGATTGATTCCTATAGTCTACATCTCCGACTCTACCTCTGGTAGTCTATATCTGCTAGTTTCTAGTATGGACCTCGTCCGCTACTAGCCTTATACCTTGAATCCATCTGTACGCTCCGGATATGCTCTGGACATACTCTTTCCATCCATACGTTTCGGATATACCTCGGACATGCCATATCCGATACCTTTGGACCTTCGGATCCACTATGCAAGCACATCCAGATCCTCAGACGAAGATTACTCCTCTGAAATAAAGGGTAGTACTTGGGAAAGGGGCACAGTGCACGAACTGAGGCCAAAGCCCTTCGGATCTCTCACCTATTGAGTATGGTCTTAACACCACTCATCATTAGCACTTCCCATGGTATCTGCAGTATCCATCAGCATCATTGGTATCCATCTTTCTCAGGGCACTTAGTGTCAGCATCCACAGAATTCACAGTGCTATCAGCAGCATCACTACCACTATCATCAGCATCACCTTATAGGAGTTTCACACATCACATATCAGCACTTGATGAAGTATATTAACTAGCAACCCCTCAGGTCGAACATTCTTGCCTTGCAAGTATAGCAGCTAGGTAGACACTTGACATATACTAGTCTAGGGGGTGGTTTGCTATCACTCTAGCTAGATTGTAGTCTTTACAACAGTGTTTCATGAGTTGAAGTAGATAGTTCATGTCATCAAAAGTGAGTGTTTGAGGACAGCCAGGAGTACCATAGTGTCACAACCCCTTAAATCACTTAAGACTAGGGCAGAGACTAGGACTAGAATGAAGGTTATCACAACAGAAGAGAGAATGAGCAGTGACGTCTGGTTGCTACTCAAGGTAGATACAAGAGGTTTGAACTAAAGAACTACTACAGCAAAACTAGCTAACTATATAGACATATTGAAACTGAGATATAAACTGAGTCTGAAACTACTAGCCAATCAGAAAATAGAAATGAGAATCGTACGATGTGATGTTGTGACATTGATGATATGATGTCATATTCTAGAAGGTTCTGAGATCATGTGACACTATCTTATCTTATCTTATCTGATAGCATCATAGAAGACCTCTTCATCTTCATCAGGGAGTTCGACTATAGAAGCGGATGTAGGGATTTCATTAGGGTTAGGGTTTGTCTTAGCGCTGGGTTTAGGCGCTTTAGGAAAATTGAGGAAAGAATAATGATTTGTATGAGGAATTCGTGACACATAGTTGTGTCGAACAATGTCCCCTGTTTCACACCAAAGTTTGATCATCTGCCAAAATGTACTTTCCGAAAAGCCAATGCAGTCGAGTATTTGTTTGAGAGAGAGTATGTTCTGTTCATGAAGCTTGACAGCTGCGAATTTGACATTGCAACTAATTTTTCGGAAGGGCATGGTGGTGAGCACTTTGTTTCACACTGTTATGAATTTTTTTTTAAATTTTCCTAATGTATTCAAATCATGCGCATACTGTCAACCTTTTTGCACATAGCTGTAAACATTGTCAGGATATATATTAATTACTTAATTAAATACTGTGACAAAAATATTCACTAGTCCATGTCTCCTTGAAATCCAGCAATTTGGAACAACAAAATCAATAATATCATGAAAGTGGGAATAAATAAAAGCAAATATCCCTGCTGATTGCAGGGGCACTAGACAACCATTAACTTCATACACTACTGCCAGTCGATATATGCACGTGCTCCTGGAAAGCAATAGATGTCATAGCAGTTGCTGCATCAGAATCAACTGCGAGCTTAGCATGATATTCTCGAATATTAAGGATTAGGCAGGGTCCTAGCACAAACATCTGCACAACCTCCAAAATGGAAAGCACGCCAGCACAAATCTGGAAATCTAGGGAATATTTATCCTATAGAAATGATGTATCAGTGAACTGTGGTTGTATGCAGATGTAAATAAAGGATGGACATACCATTGAAGAGAAATCAACAATGAGGTGGAAGAAAGAAACAGCAACAACGCTACCACGTCCAACTCTTCAGTGGAAAAAAAGGGACGATAATCACGAGATCAGCTCACCTCGCAAAGTAAAACACGTGAGTTTTCGTCAACATCGTGAAACAATCCTCAATAATCCCCCCTGTCGAATGTTGTCGCATTACACGGAAGTGTTTTACCGTAATCCAGACTGCGAGACACAGTGCGAGGACCTCCCACACAATCCCGAGTATCCAAGTAATGGAAAACAGAAGTAGCAGATCTTCCGCTAAGCTAATAGAGCACCGATAGGTGCCGGAGAGAATGAGTTCCCCTGGTATTTATCAATTAGATGCATATTTTGTCATCAGCAATTAAGCGCACCCCCTGAAGGATACATCGTTGACATTATGAGTGCCACTCCGTCGAAAATGATGACAGCCAGAAAGGTGACAACGAGCAATATCAGGATCTTTCTGGATCGTTGATACATAGCATGCAACCGGGTGATGATGATGGCTGGCAGTAAAGTCAATATCATTAGGATCTCGCAAATGCCAAACTCACCCCACAGCATAACAAATGCCAGAAGATCGATCCAATCCCATACGGTGTGTAATATAAAGCCTGAGAAATCTAGTCAGGGACCAGTCCCGTGTCATACATTCCGAATAGGCTCACATCTGTGACAGTGTAGTGTAGCAGTCATTAGTGAACCAAGAATTTAGTGAAGAACTACACCCACCCCTACAGGGAACCGCAGTTAATTGGAGGGGAAAGGGAGGCATCTATGCAGAAGACTCACTGTATCTGTCAACGAGATGGTCGTAACACTGTCTGTATGCCGTTGGTCAGAGGAAGCAAAGACAGCAAATATACTAAGGAGACATGCCCAGCATATTCAGACTGATTATGACAGATAGACAATCGATAAGCACAACATCGATTATTTAGCCTTACGAACGTACGCAGCATAAAAGATTCCAAGGTAGCGCACCTATGATACTTTGTAGTCAGCACAACGTGGCACTCGCGACAAACAAGTTACATACACCGAGATACAGAACTGTCATGAGCGACCAGCGTTGTCTCTGGAATTAAGCGTGTCTTCATGCGTGTTCCTCTGACATGAAACTCTACTCACCCAAACCAATTCTACCTATAATACCATTCTTAGCAAGAGGGATGCCACAGTCATAACATCAACATACTTCTTGTCCAAATGTAAGTGCTGAAAATACTTGTAAGATGCCGGCAGTCCTTTAATACTATCATGCTCACCCCAATTATACGTCACTACAATGAAGCTGGCAACTGCGAAACCGCAGCCGAGGTTATTGAGACATCAGTTTCAACATGCGACAACTCTCTACGAACCTGGAAAATAGCTTAAAAAACGAAATGCATTGATGGCTGGCCACCAAGTGGGATCGTTTGAGATGATGGTCATATTGTTAGAGAAATGGAGGTGCAGGTGAGAGGTGAATTCGGTGGACGTATTGCGATGGCAATATACCACCGCCCAGGTAAAATATGGAAGTGTCGGCGTGCCAAGACCAAGGCAAAAATAGACCATCAAAATAGGGAAGATCTATACGAAACAAACAGATAACTCACGCGTGCAAGTCAATGTCTACTATCCATGCTCCCCGTCCTCGTGCCATTTGTCGCTTCATGAGCGCCTTTTGGCTCTCTGGCTCGGCTACTGAGCTTTTGTATCACAAGGTTGCCAACAATGACGAGTGCAGGATCTTCAATCTGCATCGTGGAGTTGGTGCGGTACTGACAACATCAGCAAGAAAAGTCCTAGTTAACTTGAGAATCTCTGATTGGTATACATTAAAAATGCAGTGTCATCCTCTTATCCAAGCAGTGCTGAGAAAGCACATGGAGAAGAGAGCACTCGAATGCACTGGTACCATGACCAACTATGTATAAGCTGATTTCGTAGAACTTGATTATCAAGCCTACGCAACGACCTATTAATCGGATAAGAAAGACCGAAGGCAGAACCTTCTGTTGGCGTCCGATCAAAAAAAGTTGAGAGTGACTCACCCAGGCCGTGCCATGCAGTGGCTGCTAGTGCTGATGCATATCTTTTGATACTTATTCAGATGATGCAAAACTTAGTCTAACAAAGGCCTAGGTGTGATGCGACCCTTCGAAAAGCTTGCTGTCCCGATGGTTCTCGATGAGAATCAGTAGTCTCGCGCGTAACAGGACCTCCGAGGTTAGTCAACAAGACAACAAGGGATTATGTCGACATTGCAGAGGTTGTATATGTAAAACAAGGGAAAAGCAGAGAGATCACTCACTCACATGTACAACCCTTTCAATGAACAATCCGCGTCGTTAGCATATGCGCACCTTCTCGCCCTCCACCATAGTCGTCGGCCTATCGTATGATTCGTATCATAAGGTCGCTAATTGAGAAATTGGCTACAAGGCACCTTGTTTGCGGCGTGCGGTTGCCAATCACATGTGGATTCAAGCCCATCAATCGCTACAGCCTGATTCATAATACGTGATTGATGTGCGGTGAATACAGTACCATCCCTAAACTAGAATTCAGAAACATGAATGAAAAAGACGAAGCCCTGGGCGCGAGTCGAGCACAGCAAGCGTTCACATGAAAGATTGATGAATATGTTCTCGATGAGCGCTGGTTAGCTGAGTTCCAACTGTTGGCGACGCACACAAGATCCAGTCTTTTGTTATGGGAAGATGTTAGATAGCAAGTTGATCTGATGCATAAATGATAAAAAACGAGAGATATATAATAAATTGAGAGGTCCTCTACGTGCTGCGATGAGGAGACAACAGTTCACTTGCAAGTCACATCCATCGTTACTAAATGTATATTCACTTTTTTCCGATTGACCGGGCACTGCTTATAATCAAGCACTCTGATCCCTACGGTCAAGAGTACCGATGGATTCTGGCATGATTGGACTAAGTCAAGAGTTTTTATCCTAGCAGTGAGACTCGGGCCAACCGAAGAATTGGATTATCATGATGACCTCCAAGTTGCGGAGTTATTATTGCAACTTGATCTTTCTGTATTTCAAAAGACGATTTTTTCATCCGTCATGCATCTGCGTCAACATCCACAAGAACTACTAGCTATACGACTCACTAGACACGGTGGCTCTACAACTTCTGTGCTCAACTCCGTTAGGGGTGATGAAGTTCAATATTCCATGCTCTTTATCTATAGGGAATTCAGGAATATCACCCGGTGACCGTCTCATTGTGGGCTAAGTTTTCGTTCACCAATGTATGGTCATATCACCGTGGCCATGGGCGGTGAGTCCCGGGCCAGGGCACGCGTGGGGACTCCAGGGTGAGCCCAGCTGAGGACTGAGTCCGTAGTCAACTCAACCTCATTTCCTGCCCTAGTACGACGTGCGTTCTACATGCATCTGAGTCATCTGCGAACAACACCCAGACTCTTGCCAAATGAACGTTAATGTTTGGTGCGCAACTTGAAATCCCAGCGCTCGTGTACGTAAGACTCTACTTACTATTAAGTTTGTCTCAGCACGGCCAAAGTGGCCCTGGTATACCCACGACCAAACGCAGTCTTCCTCTCAACACTCAACCACCCACAACGAATTGTATTACTACTAGCTTGCCTCCTATGAATCGAACAGCTCAGCTTGAGAAACGTTTTAACGATATTCTCAATGGCAGAGTCACCGCGGATGCACGGAGCTACGCTCTCTTTTTGGAAGCGATTTGTGCACAGCAAGACCCTGCGGCCTGCATCAACAAAATCGTTGAGAGCCCCCATGGACCAAGCGCAGTTCAGGCTGCCATGCGTTACAATACTAATTCCCAGTTCCTCAATGGAACCGCAACTAAGCTTCTGTTATATCTCTTCCGAGCAACAGACCTCGGTGACGTCTTAGATCACTTACTCACCGCCATAGTCGATCCTCCCATTTTTTGGACTGCCTTCAGCCAAGCATTCGATCAAGGCGAGCTCAATGAACAAGCTCAAGAGGCATTTGCAGTACTTCTCCTTCGCCTCATGTGTCTCACTACCGGAAATACCTCATCTTACCACGACCTCGCAAAGAAATCTAGTATCCTTACGAGGCTCCTCGATTCATCGCACTTGGTTGTCAAAGACACTGGATACCGTATCCAACATATTCTTTCCACGTTGACTAAGTCCGGTGCACCCATTGCTGCAGTCGATGGTCCTGGTGGTCGCCATGATAATGATTCCGACAATTTCAGGGAGATCTCCATTCTTCCCACTGCAGACGAGATCCTCTGCCAGCAGCCTCCTTTCATTCGCCCGAGCAGCGTATTGGAGGATCCTGATGGCGAGGAAACTCGCACGGCTGACTACCTGGACAATACCTTCCGCTTGCTGCGTGAAGACATGTTGTATGAGATAAGAGAAGAGCTTCAGATTGCCACAGGGAAGAAGAAAGGGCGTCACCGTGGCCTCACCATCGACGGAGTCACACTCGACGGCATTTACAGCGGTACAGATGACAGAAAAACTAGATGGGGCATCAAGCTCAAATGCCAAGATGATTTCAAGTCGATGAAAAATGTCCCCGAGAAGCAGCGCAAGAAGTATCTCGAAAAAGATCCTGCGGGCGTCAGAATTCTCAAACATCAGTCTCTCGTATGTATACTTTCGGGAACTCAAATAATCAGTCTTGCAAGCGTTCACCGTGTCGAGGAACTGCTTGCAAAGAAACCACCTATTGTCGTACTTCAGCTAGAAGGGGAGGCTAGCATCTCAAAGACTCTCCTTCAGTTACAATCATCCAACGCCATTCGACTCGTTCAAATTGACACTGCCCTCTTTGCATTTGAGCCGGTCTTGAAGGCCCTGCAGGAGATGCAGGTCATCCCACTGTCGGAGGAGCTCCTGTTCTGGAAAGACGGGAACACCATCGGTAGCGCTGCGGTGACCGCGGCCCAAGTTACACGTCCACTTGCTATAAATCCTTCTGTGAATTTGAAGCCGCTCCTAGGGCTTTCATCTAGTATTGTCCTTGATAAGTCGCAGGCGGCATCGCTATTAGCAGGGCTTACACAGAAGCTTTCCCTCATCCAAGGCCCTCCAGGTAGCGTTCATCAACGACCCATTCATAGCCATTTTGTTGATATCCAAAAGGGACTGGAAAATCATTCATTGGCGCACTGCTCGCAAAGGCCATCCACGATCACACCGAGCAGAAAATTCTTGTAGTCTGTTACACGAACCATGCGCTAGATCAATTCTTGGAAGATCTCATGAAGATCGGGATTCCAGACATTAACATGGTCCGCCTCGGCAGTAGAGCAAATGCGCAGGTCGCCCATCTTGGTATTGCAAACCAGAAGAAAGAGCGTTTCACGCGATCCAGAGCGGACTGGACTATCATCAACGACCTGAAGCGTTCGTCGACGTCTCACTGCCAAGCTCTAGAAACCGCCATGGGCAAGTTCATAGATTCGAAGACTGGCTTCAGGGATATCCTCACGTACATCAAATTTCAAGAACCGACCTACTTCGACGCGTTCCAGGTACCTGAATATGACGATTCGGGAATGACTCGTGTTGGCAGGGACGGCAAACCTGTTGATGCTGAGGAGCTCATCTTTCGGTGGTCCAGAGGATTTGACGCCGGGCAGTTCAAAGCCGAGCTCAATGTGCGTCAGGCGCGAGATATCTGGGAAATGCCCTCGGATGCTCGCCGGGATATAATGGAGACATGGAAGTCTGAGATACGCAAGTCAATCCTCGAGGAGATTTGCACGCTTGGCACAAAATACAACGAATGTCAAGATCAATTGATGCGCAAATTCGGGGAAGCCAGGGTGGCAATTCTTGCAGGGAAGAGAATCATTGCATGCACAACGACTGGAGCAGCTATGTTTGCACAGGAAATTCATGCGGCGAATCCTGATGTCCTTCTTGTCGAGGAGGCTGGCGAAATCTTAGAAAGCCACGTACTCACTGCGATGGGCCAGAACACGAGCCAGATGATTCTCATCGGTGACCATAAGTACGCGAGTCAATGCCGAATTTCAGGATATCTCGCTGACGTTGATCCCTTACAGGCAACTGCGTCCCAAAGTCAACAACTACAAGTTGACTGTTGAAAAGGGTGACGGCTTTGAACTTAATAGATCACTCTTCGAGCGCCTAGTTCTGAAAGGCTTCCCTCATGAAACTCTGACAGCCCAACATCGTATGCGTCCAGAGATCTCAGCGTTTATCAGGAAGCTTACCTACCCAGACCTCACGGATGCTCCCAAGACCCAGGGACGTGACGACATCCGCGGTATTCAGAACAACATCATTTTCATTAACCACACTTATCCGGAGGATGATGACTCTCGTATTTCAGACAAAGGCGACGAGGCTTCGTCCGGGTCGAAACAGAATACCTATGAGGTAGAAATGGTTTGGAAGATCGTACGCTATCTCGCCCAGCAAGGTTATGGGACGGAGAAACTCGTTGTTCTCACACCGTACCTTGGGCAGCTATCAAAACTTCGAGATGTCCTGAAGAGGGACAATGACCCCGTGCTCAACGACCTTGATTCGCATGATCTCATCCGTGCTGGACTCATGTCCTCAGCTGACAACACGTCCAAGAAGCGCATCAGGCTTGCCACGATAGGCATGTATCTGCTACTCGACTTATGGCGCACATCTAACATTGTTTGAATAGATAATTATCAGGGAGAAGAGAGTGATATTGTCATTGCCAGTCTGACGAGGTCCAACGGATCCAACGACATCGGTTTCATGAACTCCCCTGAACGCTTGAACGTGCTTATCTCCCGGGCTCGAGATGGGCTCATCCTAATTGGGAACTCGCAGACGTTTATAAATGCTCGGAAGGGTAAGGAGCTTTGGGGGAAATTCTTTGAGCTCATCAAACAAGGCGACTACATGTACGAAGGTTTTCCGATCAAATGTGAACGACACCCGGATCGAACAGTTCTGATCAAATCCGCGTCAGAGTTTGATACTCATTGTCCCGATGGTGGATGCACCGAGACATGGTAAGAATTTAAGCATTGGGAATTGGTGATGGAATTCTTACTCACGTTATCTCTAGCGATGTCATGTTGAACTGTGGCATCCATCGTTGCGTACTGAAATGTCATCAGATCTCGGACCATTCACAAATGCCATGTCAACACCCGTACTCGGGCAAGTGTCCCGTCAATCACCAGCTGAAGTGGAAATGCCATGAGTCGAAGCCAGACCCTTGTCCAGTTTGTGTCAAGGAAGCCGAACGTGCAGAAGAGAAGCAAAAACGCGAATTCGAGCTTAAACAGAAATTGGAAGAAGAGGAACTGCGACGTCAGATACAACGCGAACAAGAGCAGTTGGAGCATGATTTACGCATGGCGGAGCTGGATGCCAAGTTGAAGGCGGAATTGGATGCGATAGCTGATGCCCAGGTTGCGCAGCAGCGAACAAATGTAGTGAAACAGAAAGTTAAGGATATTGAAGCAGCTAAAGCCAACGCACAGGCAGCTGCAAATGTGCAGGCGCATGCCGACACTGTCCATTCTGCTTCATCATCCAGGACGACAAACCTCATAACTCTAACACCCTCGTCCAATCCGCGATCAAATGTGCCTCCGCCAAATCCTACTCCATCGCCACTGCCGATACTGCAGCTGAGAATGAAATCTTTGACTACCCAGACTTCTTCGAGTTCTAAGCAACCTAAACCTCTCTCGACATTACCGATGAATGCAGCACCCACGTCGGCTGCCCAACAGGATTTGTTGCATCAGAAAATACGTCAGGAAGAGGCCGCTCGCACCCACGAGCAAGAGATTAAAACCGCTCGAGAAAAGGCCTTGGCCGGGCTGAAGAAGCAGGAAGAGGGAGAGGGAGAGAAAAGGAGGCGCGAGGAGGCTCAAGCACAGCACACGTTGTGGGAAATAGGTGCGTGTGCTGCAGGTTTTCGCTGGATCAAGCAGCCACAAGGTTATCGATGTGCTTGTGGTTTCCACTTCATCTCGAATGACCAATTTAAACTGGGTGCTGCAGAAGCTGCTGCACGGAAAGTCGCACAAAAAAAAGCGAATGATGATGCTGCCAACGAGCAGCTCATGCGCCAGCGAGAGGCCGCTCGAGATGAAGCCTTGGCCTTATTGAAGAAGCAGCAGGAGAGAGAGGGGAGGAGGCGCGAGGAGGCGCAATTACAGCAGGAGTTGCTTCACCAGCAAGAGGCCGCTCGAGAGGCCAAGCTGAAGAAGCAGCAGCAGGAAGAGACGAGGAGGCGCGAGGAGGCTCAAGCACAGCAGGCCGCTCGAGAGGAAGCCTTGGCCGAGTTGAAGAAGCAGCAGGAGGAAGAGAGGAGGAGGCGCGAGGTTCTGCTTCGCCAGCGAGAGGCCGCCCGAGAGGAAGCCTTGGCCTTGCTGAAGAAGCAGCAGCAGAGAGAGAGGTGGAGGCGCGAGGAGGCTCAAGCACAGCAGGCCGCTCGAGAGGAAGCCTCGGCCAAGCTGAAGCAGCAGCAGCAGGAAGAGACGAAGAGGCGCGAGGAGGCTCAAGCACAGCAGAATTTGCTGCAAATGGCAGAACACTGCTACCACGCAATTACTAAGTGGTGGTTTTCTTGATTCTGAAATACTGTAAGTGTAACTATCTGGCGCAGTAAATTTAGCGCCGCTTCCGATCTTTTCACCCGCATGATAGTGACTATGATCTTTGTAACTTCTTGACAAATGATATCATAGATTAAGTACTATGGTCCGTCTCCATGAGTGGCGTGATTTAAGTTGTTTAGCAGTTTACACCATCTGACCTTTTGTCACAGAAGATGGGTACAGGACCGAGAGTCTTTACAGGCTACACTAACAAACTGCGAGGCGCCCTGATAAAAGTGAACATAGGTCACGTATAAAGTGAAAGAATTTTAACGAGACAGGACTATCAGGCATATCCGAACGATTCGACATGCAGTGTCACGCTCGGTCCACCACTGAGGATACTGGAAGGTCCAGATACCGGGAAACGAAGTGCATGACGAACTGCGCGCGCTATACCCTGCGATCCGCAAACTGTCACGCCCATCAGTTACACGTTCTCGGAGGCCGGCGTAATTAGTACTCACCGCTCACCGACATCCTCCCCGAGGTTACATCAACTTCTTCTTTGAGCAGTGCATCTAGATTCGCTCTTCCAGTTTCCATCTTAACGCCGCGCAGCGACAAAAATAGCAGCGATGAAGAATTCCTCCTGATTATCACGTGTTCGGGACTGCCTTTCTTCTCAGTTGAACTCGAAATGCTTTCCCTGGGCGAGTCGGATTGCGTCGTGGATGAAGAATCGGTGATAAAGATGCGGATGGAGACTGTCAAAGATGGTGGAGCAAGCTGAACAGCCTTGATAAGCGCTTCTTCAATCCATTGGATACACTCTGCAATATGACGTTACCTCGTAAAAAAAAAGCTGCGGATTGCTATAAATGTACGCACCAGCCCTGCGAATTGACCAAATGAATACAACGCGTGTGCAAGAGCTTTTCCCTTTGCGTACGCGTCTATAACAAGAATCAAACATCAATGACAAAAATCACAAGAACGCACATACTCGATGATGTTAAGGAAGACCGGGAAGGTATGTGAGACACCAGATCCACCTGAATTCGATCAGTATTGTGCAATTGCGAGACAACGCACGGCTCACCTGCCACCAATACAGAGGTGTCGTAAGAGCCCAGGTCGGGAGACGGGCCATAAGGACCATCTACAAAAACCTTGACGGTTTCCTTCTTGGCAGCTACCTCCTTAAGCTTTTTCGTGAACCCTTCTTGCACGTTGATAAAGAATACTAGCTCCTTCCAGAATGGAACGCTAGATCCGAGAACCTCACCGCTGGATTGGTCCTCCGCTGATGGGGTTAACAGCAGACTGGAATCGAAACTCGCAATAGTAAAAGGGTGCGCCTCGAATGGCAGCGTCGATACTGAGGGCATAGTTAGATACGCCGACTGCCCGGGGGACCAATGGAAATGCGGGGGTCGGCGTAGCCGCAATCGAACGACATCTTCAGAAAGCAATTCTGTCGTCGCGTCCATGGTCCCAGATCCTGACTTAAAGCCAAAGTAGGAGTGGTTGAATACAACCAGCCGCACTGCCCGGACCAAGCGATCGAAAGCCCAGAACACAAACGAGGGCCATATCCAGTACGACCCGCTAATCGCCGCTAGTCAGAAACGGTGTTATTCTGTAAGAATTTGCACTTACTGAGCACCTTTGGTGTGGAAATATCCTCCTACAAGAAATATACTTGGTTCTGTTGGTCAAAAAATAACAAGCGCGTAGGAATCCTACACCCACCCGACGCCAACGAAGTGAATATAGAAGAAGACCTCGTAGGCTCCAGTGCGAACGGGACGCAGTGATACTATGATTAGAATCGAGAAAGCAACCAAGGCAACGATGCCGGCGCGGAGCCAGTCCTCGCTCAAAAGCTCCTGGAAGCTTTCGATAAACTGCGTTAGAAAATCGCAAGGACGAAATGGAAGATACGTACTCGGGATAGGATACTATTTCGCCCGCGGCATGTACCCAAAGTAGCATGAAGCATGTCCTAGCCATCATTCTATGAATGTAATTGAGCTTTACATGCATGAGCAAGCGCCTCGTGGAGAATAAATAAGAGCCGTACCTTGTCGTAGCTGATGCATGTAACCACTGATGCGAAAAGTTCAGTGATATGTCGGATTCATAACTTTCAACCTACGAGAGACGAGATTGTTCTTTGTCCCAAGAACTGTGACAATTGGAAACTGACTAGCCGCCAGCATAGCTATACGGTTCCTCCAGAAGCTAATATCAAGCTTCTGACCCTCAACTGAGGTGGCTGCGTGATGTAGTGATCAATGCGGTGTAAGTAGGAACGCACACAATCCTGTGGGCTTACCGTTTATGAAGGCGTAGGTCAACAGAAGGACGATGTATGCCACAGTCACAACGACTTCTGCCATGTTGAGGGTATAAGACTGTCCTATTTCTAGCGTCCATCGAAAGGCAATAACGCGATAGAAATTTATGACCGCAAGCGGAATCCGACGAAGAGAAAATTTCTTGAGAACACCATTGGAGCTAGCCGTTTCTTCGTCGGACCCATGGTGTCCCCGCCTTGCGAACTTGGAGTGAAGGAATAATCCCCACTGGAAGCAGCCAATTACGAAGAGAAAGGCGGCGATAGTATACCATACTTGTTCAGGGTACTCGGTATTTTGTTCTGCGAGCAAGTCTATGTCAGCTAAAGAGAAACTAGAAGACATCCCGGAAATGTGGATTCTGATGACATGACAGCCCAGAAAAGAGCAGACTAAATAGGAGGGACATACTAGCTGTGTGCGGCTTTACAAATTCGAATATAGTGTGAGTTCATGAGGGAATCATGCCTCAGTATTCCAAAATCAATATGTCATATAACACCATGTCCAACTGAGGGCAGTGAAGCTTTGAAGGATCGCCGAGAGGGGATTGACCACTTCAGGTTGCTTTTACTAATCTGAAAACCGGGTCAACGGACTGCGGAGGCACTAAGCAGATTAGGTGGGTAACCATCAAAAATTTATCTAGCAAAGACGCAATTGCGAGGTACGAATGCTCTAATAGAAACACCGCGATAAATATCACGATTGGTTGACTCACCTGGAATGGTAACACCCTGCAACACCTGAATCATGCTGCTGGATTGATCGAACGCGGTAGTGAATGTTACACATGGTTTCGTGTGCTGCCTCCATTGGATGTATGAACGGGGAGTTTTTTATTTTTTAGGTAGAGTGAGATTAGATCTCGAGCGCTCTCAGCCGCAGCGTCTCGCGTCTCATAATATCACTTAGTTTGTAAAGGTAACGCCTCGTGGGCCGATACCGCATTTGAACGTTAGCTCACTACTACAGCCTTGAGGTATGTCGTCCTCAACTCGCGGGTGCCCGAGCTGCGGTTGAGCTGCGGGCTGTAGATTACCAATCTTGGGCGGACATGAAAGTCAGGGTTGATCAAAAAGTTTCTAGATCGAAGGACATGTTTTTTTTTTTGATTCCAGTCTTTGTTCTTTGGACTAAGACTTTTCGAGACGGGGATGAGCGCTCGAGCTTTTTCATAACGTAAACAAGGACAATAACTCACTGCAAACTAAGACTATCATGATATCCAAGAGTTCGGCACAGCCCGACCATATGATCGTCTCCATTGTGGTCGCCGTTGATCTCGTTGAAGTGACCATCAATGTGAGGAATATAGCATTAATGAACGCGGTCCAGGATTTTGCTTTACATAATCAACTAATCTTACAACACTATTAGAAACATCATTGCAAAGAAAGTACAAAACTGGACACGAAGGCGCTCAAAAAGTGATGTCCATATGATCCAAAGTCCTTCGATCAAAAAAGATACTGCCGCGTCCCTCGTGGGTGAGAAGATCTTTGCTGTTTAGAACTTGCGCCTAAATCCACCATCAATCGAAAAAGATACCGCCATCGATCGTTATCTAGAATCATATCAGATCGCGTCCCTCGGTACAGGTGAAAAGATGCTTACTGTTTGGCCTGCAGAGCCACGCGTTATACCGATCAGTTATGAGCTTGTGAAACCCAGGCCATGTACAATATACACACCTGTGATGAAACGTGCCTCCGGGGTCACCAGAAATGAAACCAGACTCGAAACATCCTGGGGAGTTCCGAGGTCGCCGACTGATGACAACCGTTTAAACTTATGGAAAGAATGTCAAAATTAACATCTCATGCACATTGGTGGAGACGATCACCTCGTCATATATGTCATTGTATTCGGCGGATCCAGCCAACACAGTAACTACACGGGATAAAAGTTACCAACATATATCAACGCACAAAGCTCGAAACTTACGCATTGATGTTGCAATTGTTCCTGGCGCATATGCGTTCACTGTGATTCCGTTACGACCAAGTTCGACAGCTTATAAAGAACGTTACTAAGGTCAAGTGCCCGTAAGGCAAAGTACAAGTACTATACCTGCGGATTGCGTCAGCCCTCGGATAGCAAACTTGGATGCGCAGTATGCGCTGAGTGAAGCATGCCCTAATGAGATATGTGATATGTCACCATACACAAAGAAACATCCGCATATGTGAACCTGCCTTTCTTTCCCGCAAGGGAGCTTGCACCAATAATTCGCCCGCCCTTTCCTTGAGCTATCATCTGTTGCGCTGCATACTTATAGCTGTAGAAAGTGCCTTTGACGTTGACCGAAAGTATAGACTCAAAGTCATCGGATGTCGCTGTGGCAGGATTTCAGCAAGTTACGGCGGTACCTCGGCTGTGACTTACTTTCTAGGAGTGGTTTCGATTTGCAAATGCCTGCGTTTGCAACGAACTATGATATTGAGTGGAAGGAGAATTAGCATTTGAACTAGTCGTAAACAACTCACAACATTCAGACTGCCAAACTCTTTAACTGTACTCTCAACCAGGCCTTTGACGTCCTCCTCGACGCTGACATTCCCGAACACAGTTAGCACCCTACGTTCCGGGAAATCGGAAGCGATTTCCTTCTTGACCGCCTCTAAATTCTCTTTGTTACTTTCCAAATCGTTGATCACGACGTCATAGCCGTCTCCTGCGAGGCGTATTGCGATGCTGCGTCCGATTCCTTGCGCAGATCCAGTAACGACTGCAACGCCTTTGGAGTTGGATTGTGTGGATGACATTCTTGTGTAGCGAAATGCTGCTTTCTTGCTATTCTCTCATGGGGCGCAGGACCTTATGTACTCTGCCAGACTCAGTACCGACATCTCGATTTGTCAAAAATATAAATGGCGGCCTAACCATGCGTGCATAAGCATCTAACGCTTTTTTGCATCGCACCAGAAGCTTCACAAAGGTGCCTGACTCTCTTTCTGGCAGCACGTCCACGTGAAGTCGCGGTTCCATGATTCAGGGCTGAGTTGTCTAACGCTTTTTGCGTTCTACCACAAGCTTCACTAACTCTCTTTCTGACAGCACGTCCACGTGAAGTCACGGTTCCATGCCGATATCGCATTCAGGGCTGAGTTGTATAAGTCAATGCTGGAATTCTTTGTGAGACGTCTGCCTTCTAACTAAAATAAAAGCAATTCATTCATTCCATTAGGTTCGCTTATCGTCTTATCCGCTCCGGATCATTTACATCTGACAAGACCGATGTGAACTCATTGCGATTCACGGGGAGTTTGACAATAACAGTCCGGAAAGCTTGGGAACATCCGCTAGACTTCAAATTTCTGCCGGGACATCTACCACGCGAGATCACGTCCAAAGTCATTCAGTTTGAATATTTCTAGAAATAACCATCAGGTGGCAGGATCTAGCAGCAGAACCTGTAATAGTCCATGATTTGTTGCACCCTCGCTGATGATGTTTTATCCTGTAGCGAAGTGCATGGCTCCAACTTGGCCTTATGTGCTCGATAGAAGATACGTGCGACACGTACATGTCATGATAGCATTACGGGTTTTTTTTCTTATCTATTTACACACAAGTGCAAAGAACGAACGAATTGGAGATGCTGAGTCGATTATCAGAATCGGGTTACTGCGTTGGTGGCGCAGTGCTAGCTGTTCGTTGTTGTTATCATTACGGTGGACGGGGCCGAGGAGCTCGCGGACTAAGACAGCGAGTTCAAACCTAGTCTGGCTAAGCTATAGAAAGAGGCCTAGTCAGTGGAACTCCACTGTATACGAACGTAAAGATCTCGTGTGTCACCTTTTTCGCTGTGGTCATGATTCCGGTATATGAACGTGAATATCTTCTCGAAATCGGGCGACTGTGTCGATGGTTGTTCTGCCTCCTAACCGGCCATCATCGGGTGCGATAACCCAGTTTCTTCGGCACATAAAGCCCAGGTTAACTTCGACTGCCAAGTGAGTCGTACAAGCCTTTGACAAGTCAATTATGCACGGGAACCGGCCTTCTTAGTTGCCGGGCCGGATGCTGCTCTATAATTTCGAACTCCGGTCCCGGTTGCCACGATCCGAACTCTCCACGCTGCGCTAGTGTTACTCAAGTGCAGTGGCTGCGGCAGAAATTAATGACAACACCAATAATTCATCGACTCATCAGGCGCTCGAAATTCGAATCCATGGCCGTGACAACAACCTACTCCTACTGCCAAACTATTTTTCGTACAAATGTAACCGTTTCCCCCGTGTGCCAAGCCTCTACTGCCGCCGTTCCCATCAAGAGAGGCGAAGCTTCAAACCTAGATGAATATATTGATTACCCCTTGGGTAATGAACAACCTAGCAAATGCGAAGCTGCTCCGGCCGTGCCGTGTCTTCCTGAACTTTGGGAGTCAAACTTAATTATGACTTGTCATCCATACTAATATTCCTTTCCGTGTTGGTGACGAGTTTTCCACGAATTCATGTTCATTGATGTAGTCATCCGTCCGTCGTGATCTCGTGACGTGTGATCGTCGTCTACTCGACAGTGAAGGTTGTACAAGATCTTGAAGTATCCTTTACTTGGGCGCCTTCACTCTCGACCAAGCCTCATAATGCAGAGATAACCTTGGTGTGGTGTCCAGAGATTATCTCACCCGACGACGTTGCCGGTGAACTTGCGACTCTTGAAGAGTTGAAAAGAACTGAAAAATCTTGGAGCATTGACGAAGTTGAAGTGCTCAAGGGAACCCAGAAATGTTTTTGGTTTAGATCGGGTCGAACGAGGAATAATTCGACTTTCCATCAATTTCGCTGTTCTGTAACCAGATCCTCTCAGTTTCCGCCAAAAATGCACTGCGATTCGGAATTTACTTTTGGAACTGCTCTACAAATGCATTCACCTTGATCATCTTTGTGTGCAGAATGTTTGCAGGTTGCTGTCGATGCGTGATTCGACTGCAGTTTGCGGCAGCGCCGTCTCTTCAGACCCTCGCCACTCCGAATCCACATTGAATCTGTTTGCGCCACGGATATTATTGAATTGCCATTCAAAGTCGTTCGTGAGCTGGAGCCTGGATATCATGTAACGTTACTCTATTATAGGGTTTACCAGTGCTGGCACAGACTGTCCGGTTTTATCATCTACCTCATGAATAAGTTGATAACAGTGCTAGTGAGCTTTTTTGTGTCCATTTCTGAGATGTACTTATGCAGGCCGTTACTTGCTAGCGAGCTTGCAGCCCTGAATGTTCCTTACTGCCACTGCCACGTATAAGCAAGCCCGCCCATATATGACTTATCGATTTATTCTCACACAACCACTCCCAAGTTCTAAAACATTGATCGTGTGACGCAAAACAGGAGTCGGGTATACCTTGCGATTGTCGCCGTGGCGCGCTGTCAAGCGAAGATGATGGAATCGACATTTCAATTGGTTTTGGTCAACTTAGTCATGCGACCATGGACCCGAGACTGTATACATTATTTATTTATTCAGGCAATAAATCAATAATTGTATAGAAGACGCCACAATCGATAGGTTCTGCAACGCTGAGTGTCGCAATATGTGGCAAGGCCTTTCAACTTGCCGGTCTTCAATGCGGCACCCAACGAGGATATCGGCGCTCAGTTCTGGTGTTCATCTACGATAACAAAGAGGAAAGCATGCGTCGAAGATGGCGAACTCTGATTACTTCTCAGGGAAACGTACCGCGCATGACGCCTTCCGATTATAGCATGACCCGCGCTGGCTACCTTGCTATCGATGCTGTTTCCGGGCATTTCTCACTCTCGTGGGCTCTCTAGCTTAGCTTGAACAACAGCCGACATCGGTGCGCCCAAAAGAAATGACAAACATTGTTGTGGGAGCTCTTTACTGTGGGTATCGTCTCGTTAGCATTCAGGTGCGATCGTTTGCCTAAGCAAGCTCCGGACGCATCCCGTTATTGAAGGTGGCGCCCGATCGTGTGTCATCGCGGTGGAGAAGTAGTGGAGTCTGAGCAAATAACACCTGTCGTTGATAAATCAATACCAATCAATGCATTGGCGTGGGACGTCGTTTCGCAGTCGTAAGCCTGCAAATATGACCGTGGTTGTGCACTAACAGAGGGATGAGGCGGGTTGCGTCAAGTATGGATGCTGTGGCTAGTTATGCACGTGCACTAAAAATGCGTGCTGTGAATAGGTCAGTGTGAAGATCTGAAGAGGCTCGGACTAGGAATGAGGGACGAGAACGAAGACTTCACATTGGGTCAAAAGACTACCGAACACTATTTGATGGGGAGAGGTATTTAATATGATGATTTAGATGGAGAGTCAAAGGGAAACGTGTCTAAGGCGTGCATCGAAGAGTGATTGCGTATGTAAAAGAAAAGGATGAGTACGTACGAGAGTGACGTCGATAGTCATATCTTGACAGTCAGGACCTCAACAGTGGGCGGAGTCAATGCCAATGAAAAGTACTTGACACTGGAATATATTTTCTTCTCAGGATAGATCGGGACCATTGGAGTCGCATGATACAAAATATTCATCGATGTGTTCTGCTCGTATTAATAACAGAGCTTCAATACAATATTTAGTTTAAACCATATGATCAAGTTAAAGACAAATACCAGATGATGTTCCATTCACTTCATTCTGAGTACCCCTTGCACAGCAATGGTTTGCTCAGAATAAGGGGAATGGTCATCTGCTATACATGAGTTAGGAAATGACTTCAAGAAAAGGCGGGATGAGATGCCGACACTAAGGACAAGCACATGGAACAATCTCCAGGTAGTACAGTGTCCGATTGAAGTCAAGGGTCCAGAATAACTTCAATGGGACCCACAACGTGAGAGTCCGAGGCCGATGTTGAGAACGTGGGTAGATTCCATACTAAAATGTCCAAGATCGACGGTGAGGTGCAATCGATCGATAGGATCACTTGAAAAACATACCGAATGACAATATAGCCCTCCCTCACTGGCGCTTGCTATGTGCACCAGGGATCACACGCACCCTCGGCCGCGATAGTACACCATACGTGTAAGAGTATGCGTAAGGTTTGGTGCCTCGTTGCGCGCTGTTCTCAAACCCACGATTCAATTTGATGAGCCCGGAACTAGCTGGATAGAAGAAGGTGGAACGTATTATGACAAATATAATTCATAGGCTCAGGTCACATCTGGATAGATGAAGTGCAAGGATTCTTGGAGGAAGAGAGCATGAAAGGTATCTTAGGAAAGTAGTGATTTTATCCTATCGATGGTGGCCGAAAGACGAAGAAGGAAAAAGTGTAGGGCCAGACCCATAATAATAGTCAATCGAATTATAAGTCGGGAGATGACGGGTGGGTATAGAAGCAGGAAGAACAGTCACATGGCTACATGTATTGTTGTAACTCCTGTCTATCGCAGTTAAGTGTTAAATGTTGATTTTAAGCTGTAGGGCCTTGCGGGGTTTCGTAATAACAACAGCGCACTCAAGCACTTACGATGAACGGACGAATGCTGAAACTCATTGTATGCAAATCATTGGAATTCGTCTGAGCAGAAGCATTGGCAGTTCGACAGGGCGATCACATGAGCTTAGTCAGCGTGAGTGTAAAACACCCAATATTCCCCTATTGATAAGTCGAGCCTTCAAATCGGTTACGCCCGGTTCACTTCAGTCGAATCCAACATCCTCTCTCACAGACCACAATGTCCGCACAAGCTGCAGCGCCCCCTTCGTCATCTGTCGTGGCCTCCAAGCCCAAAAAGCAACCCTACCCTTTCTACCTTGGTGGTCTCGCAGCAACAATTGCCGCTTCCATCACCCATCCCCTTGACCTTACCAAGGTCCGCCTTCAGGCGTCGGGTGACAAGGGTATGATACAGTCCATAAAGAAAACAGTACGCACTGCCGGCGTCCGGGGACTCTTCGATGGTATCTCTGGAACATGGATGCGCCAGATGAGCTACAGCTTGTGTCGTTTTTGGGCATATGATGAGAGTAAGAGACTCCTGGGAGCAACACCACAAAGCCCTGCATGGGTTCTCGCCACAGCAGGCGTCATGGGTGAGTACGAAATCTGATGTCGTACGATGATATTATTAAGACCCGAGTTAGCTGGCTCCATCGCGGGCATCGTCGGTAATCCTGGCGGTGAGTCTCGATGACATGTATTGTGACCTCGTACGCTGAGTATCGATTTTGTCTGCCTGATCAGAGGTCGTTATGGTGTGTGTCATGCTCCACTACCTTGCCTCGTGCTCACAGTTGCCCTCCATTACGTGACTATTCCGATATCGAACCATGATTTCCGCTCCCGCCCGGAACGTCTTCGCCCCCGTCTTATTCAAATCGTGTCATATTTATCAGGTTCGTCTGCAAGGAGACTTCGCAAAACCACCCGAAAAGCGGTTTAATTATAAGCACTGCTTCGACGCATTATTCAGAGTGAGTGTTACGCCAAAGTCATCTAGACGTGCCTTGTGCCGTTCTGTGTTTCTTTCTTTCTCTTGGCCATCAGTCTTCGTACTGGTGTTAACTTTGTCCCAAGGACAGTATTATCGTGGAGCATCTCTGCGCGAGTCCAGATGCAAAAGGCCATACATATTTGAACTGACCGCGTAGCAACGATGGGAGGATGGAAATACGAAAAAGTGTATTCATCCATGCTTGCTCATCTTTTATACTCCCAACCGCCGCTCTATCTCCTACCTTGCCTACCCCGCTATTTTCGTCATTCCTTGTGCAGTCTTACCACGTGACAAATGGGTTTATATGCCTCATTAGCGATGTCATCGATTTGCCGATCTCGAAGGAGGTTGGCGAATGCCAATTTGGAACCACACTGTGCAACTTATTAATGTCACTGTAGAGGACCTTATACTTCTTTCTTCTGCTTACCTTTCCATATTCACCACCTTCAGTCATTTTGCAACTGTTTCCTGATATTTATTTCGAGTCCGAGGTGCTGATGTCATGATTGCAGATGGTACGCGAGGAGGGCCCATCATCGCTTGTGCGAGGTGTGGGCCCAAATGTCTTCCGGAGCATCTTGATGAACTCCAGTCAGCTTGCTTCGTAAGTCGCCCTTCTCACCATCTTATCCACTGGCATGTCATATGTTTAATTGCATTCAGCTATGACTTCTTCAAGGCCGAGCTCCTGAAGACAAAGTACTTTGATGATAACATCGCTTGTCATTTCACAGCTAGTTTTGCAGCAGTACGTTCTACTTCTCATTTCCTACAGTTTCACTTCAAATCCTCTTTCAGGGAACGGTTGCAACAACTATTTGCTCACCCGCAGATGTGCTGAAGAGCCGTATCATGAACGCTTCCGGGCCAGGATCGAGCGTGAGTCTCTTTTTTCGATTAATTGACTACGAGTGACACTGAGACACTTCAAGTCAACGCTCGGAGTGATTCGCTCCTCCCTGGCGACCGAAGGCCCAATGTTCATGTTCAAAGGCTGGCTCCCTGCATGGTCGCGTCTCCAACCTACCACAATCCTCATTTTCCTAACCCTCGAGCAACTGAAAAATATTGTTGACTGGAAGCGCGGATTGTTGTAAAACTGATCGCAGTCGGTCTATTGTTTTAAATGTGGGTTTGGATTTATTGCATGAAGGGACCATGTGTTCGATACCGATCTATCCTGGAGATATCATGGGGTGGAAATACTGTTAGTCGTTGATCTATTATTTTCTGCACTCGCTAGATTATATCTTTGCATGGCTTTTTTTCGCTGCGCTGCGATTTTGTATTTTACTTTAGCCGCGTAACCCGCTTTTGTGGAATTTATCAGAAAATGGCGCGAGTGTTATCGGTGATAGGGTTTCATTGTCGTGATTACCTACCTACTAACGTGACGATGAGAATTCGCTAATTAGTTGCGTTTTTTTTATTACAATTTTCGTCCTTTGCAGATTAGTTGCGTTATAACGTTAGGTAAAGGTCCGAGGCCTTTATTGATCAGAGGAATTATGCATGTCAGAGGGAACTCGGAGGAGGTTAAAAACGAACTACGACACTCGAACAAGAGAAAGATTAGCAAAACAGCATGAATTGGGTTTCGAGCACTCACATTATTCACTCTTGCACTCGTTAGGCCATGACGAGCTTTCTTGTGCTTCTTCAGGTTATTACCTACGTGTCCAAACATTCAATTTTGATCCGCGGATCCATGTCGCATTTTCATGGTCGAGGTCTCATTCTCCATTCAAGGGTCGACTTAACGATATGTAGGCCAGGCCGATTTTCATGGCCGAGTCTTGCCCACGCCAATGTCGATCTCCTGTGAACTGTAGTCCAGCGTAACATGACCCTGCATTGAGGTACTCACTTTAGTCTTCTCCTTCGGCCACCACTGATTAAGCGTACACTTTAGTGGGCCGCCGCTACGACCCTACAACTTCGAAACCGCATGACAAACGGACGTTGACGTTGATCGGTCCCTCGGGATTCATTTGGGAGGCTGGCGTAACACCATGATCTCCCAGGAATGTATGTAATATACTCGAATGGTATGTACGTACATGGCTAGAACTTGTTGTGGGGAATGGAATAGTTTTGGCGGTGATGCAGCAGTTCGAAGTTCGAGAAGCTCAAGTATCGATTGAATACGGCCGGCCGCAGGCAGGCGTGATAGTAGATAAGGAATTGTTGGAGCCACCAGCCTATGTAGTCCCGGATCTAGGTAGACCAATGGCAGGAGACAGCCGTGGAATCTTTCATTGACCTATTGGAGCAGTGTTCAGCCAGTTATAGATATCCGAGTCACATCAGACTGAAGAATGGAAAACAACGACTGCTGAACCTTGCGTTGTGACCTTACGCTAAATAATTCGAATAAGCACCACAACAAAAATTGGAAACTCGTAGTAGAGCCGCAAGCTTCTATGCTGCTGACTAAGCTATGTACACACAAAACACATTCCAGGGGTTTTACTATGTCATGCACACTGTATAAAAATAAGTTCAGAACCGAAAGCGCCCGTTAAAGTTGCAGAAAATGAAACGAACCAGATTTACTATGCGCTGAGACACTAATTCATAATTGACAGTCCATATTTTTGCGACAGTTGATCCAAAAAGAAATGAGAATCATATGTGGGTAGATAGGCTACAATATATCGAATGCGAGGTACATGATACAAATGCTAATGACTTTGAAATGCGAGTTGTTCATACAGATTAAAGATGACGCTCATGCGAGGATTCTTGAAACTGTCCATGTCGTTAAAGTGAAAAATGAATACCACAAAGTAGCGGCAGAGCCCAGGTGGACTCTGCCCTTTCGTGCACCACTTGCCTGCGCAGCTTGGTTTCTTCCCCCTGCATCAGGAGCATATCCGGGAAAAGAAGATGATATAGATATCTCTCCGGTTCCAGCGTTCAGTAAAGGAGTTGCCAGAGGGACTCCTCCAACTCCGGTGCTCAGTGGAGAAGAAAGGGAAGATGGGGGTAACATCTTCGTTCCTGCAGGAGAATGATAAAACCATCTACCAAGATGTCATTTATCGAGAACTAACCAGGAAGATCGTAATGTTCTGCAGATGCTGTTGACACAGCATCCTCTAGGCGTTGGCCGGCATCGGAAGGAACGGTAGATAGGAACCCAATGCGTGGAGGGTCTTGCGAAAGTTCTGTAATAGCGCCGTAATAGAACGCTGCGAGCACGCTAGCAAGAAGTGAGTAGTCTGGGACAACGACAACTAAAGGAGCAACAAATCAAAAAATTCCTTGGTCTATATTTTTGGCGGGTCATCACGGTGAGCCGGAGCTCCAGACACAACTCGCTTGGAATACGCGAGGAGCTCCGCGTAGATCCGTTCGCTCTATCCCCACAGCTGTAACAAATACATATATGACTACCACTCACCTTTTCAGAAATGGATCCCCTAGACTCCAGCTGTACAAGTATCCACCCCCACCAAGAACAGGCACATCAGTCTGTGCAAGATTCGCCCCGCACACCTGTGCATTTCCCGAGCGCACCTGGTTGATGAAGTCTCCTGGGTCAACGGGGAACATGCGACCACCAATCTGGAACGCCAGTGTGTGAGGAAATGAACAGGAGAAGTGAGGTCCTCCCAGCATGTTCTGGATGTACGAAATAACATCAGGTGGACCGCGAATCAAAGAATTGCCCTGCAAAGAGGTGTTATAAACATGAATCAAGGTACGGCTTAGTGGACAAACTGTGTCAATTAGCGCTGACAGTGAGATATTACTAGAAGATAATTGTGACCGCGGAAGTTTCACGCCGTCAAGAAAGACATCGTCTACTGGGATCTCCCAAGCGATGGGATATGCCTTGGGCGGGCGAATCAACTACTTGATATGCAACACTCTGAGGTAGAACGTACCTCGAAAGCAGCATCTTGTGACAAGCCATCTTGTTGAAGCGTGTATTTACGCACAGCAACCCACGTCAGGCTCTCGTTTTGAACCCCAGATGGCAGTCCACCTATGGAGAGCATGCCTTCGTTCCCTCCTATCTCGATTGTGTCTCGCTGCAGCGCAATCACGAACATGGGCGAGGCAAGCCCTCCAAGCGAAACAAGGCGATGGATAAATGGACCGGATACTCCGAAAGAAGAAGCGATTTCGGGCGAGGTCATTGTCTGACGTTTCTGGTAAGAGGGAAGGTCGGTGTGTTGAGACGAGGAAATTCCAAGGACGGGCTTGTCAAACCAGCGGTTTGTGTAATTTCTCCGCATGGAAGTGATACGCGAAACTGCATCACGATGAAAACTTCGTCTCGAAACCTGATGTTGGTTCAAGAACGTATCGGTCCAGATCACACTCCAGACTATCAGTACGGCACGTATCTTGTCCAAGGGCAATCGCTCACCTATTGAGAGGAAACCCGAGTCCAAAGATCCCAGAGCACCTCGTCTGAACCACAGACGTATTGGTATCATTGATCGCCGCGAAATACTGATCTTGCAAAGTAAGACCCGCCAGCGACACTGAATCATACCCAATAACCCCTCTCGCATACGTGCCAGTATTCGAATCGCCGTACACTATGGTAGCATCCAGGCCCGTATCATGGAACGTGTTCGATGGATAGAGAACCGTATTGGCTGAGGAGCATGTTCCCTGGCATATGTTGGACAGAACCCACAAATCCGAAGAACCCGTATCTCGTGCGCTCCTCAGCCTCAGACGCAGTGCTCCTGCTGCAAATTTAAAGGCTCACCTAGGACGACAGGCAAGGATGTGCCGCCGATGTCTATCAGGACACTATACGTTCTGGTGGAGCGTCAGTCCAGAAAAGGAGTCTCGCCTGTACAGACTCACACATCAAAAAAATCTCCAAGTCCCGCTGCGCCGGTGTCTGCACTGGACGTAGTCCGCTTAGGGATAAGCCTCCGGCTCAAGGGCAAATGCAAACCGCCCTGCATACCATGCGGAGGATAACCATAACTCCTCGAAACAAGCTCGGCGGCAGTGGTGTACAAGAGGTTTGACACTGCAAGAATGGACCGTAAAGGTTTGTGCATTCTCGGCGGGGCGCGGATTGTCAAGTTGCCAGAAGAGTTTGTCGCACAACGGATTTCTTCGAATTGAAGGAATAACTTGAGGTGAGCGTTGTGGTTCCAGCACGTGATCGCGTCTCTCAAAGACTTGGTATTACTCAGTACTTCTAACTTTCTCAAGACATCAAGCAAGCAGCCCTATAGTATCGGTATCATGCAAAAGCCTAGAGTCATACGGCAAAGAAGAATTAATGAGAATACAGTAATAGAAAGGCCTGCAATAAATCATACGGCTCCACTAGTACGTATTACAACGCGACCGCTTCAAGGAGACGCGATTAAATTATTCCCCCCATTCATGTGCGCGTACAACGGCTCATGTGGTTCAGGAAGATGTTGACCCATATTGAAATCAGACGCGCCCGAGAAAAGCGTCGCAACGTCCATCGACCCGTCTCCAAACATATTTATCATATCTGCCGGTGATGACAAGTACATTCCCGCGGACGCATCCATGTCCATGCCACCTGGCTCCATGAAGCCTGGCGCCGAAAGCGACAGCCGCCGTGGATATTGTGATGATGAGGGCACAGGTGCAGGCGAAAAGGCGCTTTGTGGTATCATTTGCGGGCTCGTGGCTCCAAGAGTAGGGTCGACGAAGAACTCGGAAGGTGAGAAAGCCTCGGGACTACTATGTTGCGACCCACCATCACTACCTGTACCCTTAGCAGCGACGCTGGGTGTTTTCTTGCGGATGGGCCTTATCCAGGGGGGACGCGAACTGGGCCGTTCCTGACCTTCTGGTCGAGAAGGCTCCAGAGGAATTTGTGTCACTTGGTCACATGCATTAGCCAGGGGAATCGCTGACATCAGGAACGAGGAACTCACAACGACAAAATTCTTCCATGAGATCTCCTGACCTCTGTCCACACACGTATCTCCCGCTGAATCGCCTTAGTAATCCAACACATGATCGAAGCGCTTCAAGCGCTGGCTGGATCAAGCGTTGAAGTTTCTCGCTCTTGCAGTTGATCAATATGGTGATAAGCGTTCTCCCGGCTTGCGTGAGCTGATGAATGACATGCACACCATCTGACACGAATCATTAATCAATTCAAGATAAGATCCATAATGAGAACGCTTACAATACGTCATCAACCCCTTCCCAGCTACCTGCATGTGCGACGAGATAATCTGCAGCGCACATGACTGCGCGGCACTCATCTCCTCCTTCTCTATATCCACGGGATCCTCCTCCATCGATGCATTGTATGCCCTCTCCGCCACAAAAGTTGAGAAACGATGACGATGGATCAACATCCTGACATACTGCTCAGCGCAGTGCAAACGCACGGCCTGGGTGACCCTGATCACATCATCACTCGCTAATGTCGCCGACGTATGCGCCCAATACGGAGGTATCGATCGTCGAATTTCGTCCAGCAATGCCTCCTCCTCGCGCAGGTCCTTCGGACGCACATGACCAGACAGTACGCCTGCAGCGCGCAACAAAAATGGAGAATATTCGCCTGTCCGGTCGCGCGGAGGCGGTATGTCCAGTACCGACTCCATTACAACCATGATCCTCACGCAGGCGATAAACGCACTCATACGGCTCTCCGTTCCTGCAGGCTGCGAGAGCACCCCTTCATGTGTGACGAACTCGTCATCTACAATAGTAGGTTCTCCGATGTCTGTGTCCCGAAGGCGAATCATTGGGGGTCGGCCAAAGTGGGCAGAGAGTTGTTTGTCCCATAGGTACACACACCAGAATGTGCGCTTGCGGACCTCGTCCTCGATGGGATTAAAGAGGTCATAGGTGTCAGCTGATCGATGCAGTCCAGTATCTATCGACACAGTGATAGCCTCTGATAAGAGTGCCGCTGCTTTTGAGAGCTTTCCCAGCCCAACAGCATAAACCGCGGCGATTAGATCGGCCTGGATAGTGTATAATGTAGGATGGTCTGCGATTGGAAGTGTACGTAACCGTCCAAACAACTCGAACCATTGGGTGCCGGCAGAGATGCCATCGCTTGGATCCGATCGTACTCTCGGGTCATCGATGTGACGAGATGCAAGGCAGCATATAGCCACAATGAACGCCGCAAAACCAGGCTCACCCCACTTTCTGGGATTGCCATAGTCCTGAAATTATGAATCGTGTGAGCACAGGAAGCATACCATGTGAATGTCACTCACCGCTAAAAATGTCGGAACATGTAAGAATGGCAGCAAGTAATAAGAAGTACACAAATAGCATTGAACTAGGCTAATGATGTAATGTCAACACAAGCGAAATTAAAATGAAAAGATAGAAAAGCTACCTGTCCATGAGTTCCGGGACTATATACGAAGTGATAAGACGCCATAATGTTTCAGGATTGACGTTGGTGCGTCTAGGTGTCCTGTTCGGAAACCAAGTTGGGTTGGAGGTCTGAGAAGATGGATTGGCCCATGCCGGATCTGGCGAGCCCTTCTCCGTTTCAGACTTGACTTGGGTGTGATTTTCGACCAGAAGATCTAAGAGAGGAAGACCAGAAGTCTCTCCTTGCCAACGGGTGTAGCCTTCATCATCGAAGTACAGATAGGAAGCAGATATAGACATGCGTGATGTCTCTTCCGGTTGTTCGGAGTTTGACGCATTTGGGGTATGAGATGACTGCCCGAGCATCGAGGAAAATGCAGTGTTTGGACTTTGAGGTCGCGGAGAATTCACGGGTGGGGACGCCCTGAAGTGCGTAGATGGATTAGTGAGTGGGAAAACGTGCAGAGATGGGGGTGGGACGCCCGAGGGAAAGCTGTGGTTTGCTGAGGCGAAGGACGCCAAAGGGCTTGTGATGTTGTCCGAAGACAGCAATTGGGAAGCGGTGAGTGCAGATGCGCCCGCACCTCCGGCAGCGAAAACTGCAGGAGGAATCGCCTGAATGAGAGTCTCGAGGTGATGCATCCTATCTTCCAGTGTTGCAGTTCTCCTGCACGTTGATCATGAGTATCTATATCATGGACAAGATGCCATGATTCACGAACTTTGACTTGTGAGGATGTGTTCGCTTTCCCGGTTCTTCGAATGTACATGGCGAATTGGCGGTGAGACAAGCTTGACACGGATGACCCTCATCACATTTTATTCTCCTTCGACTGAGATATCGTCAGCGATGGCTAATCACAGATAAGAGATACGGCAAGCACTTACCGACAGCGATCACAAGCTCTGAGAGATAGTCCGAAGTGAGTAAATCCGCACACTGGAAGATGGAGAACGCGACTGACCTACTCAGCTTGAATCGTCTCTCCTTCAGGATGGACGTCGAAGCCTTTTCTTGCTCCTCCTGAGCTGGGGACATGATTTTTAAGATGAGATTGAAAAAGTGGATTCAATGACTGGATTGTCTGTAATAAGTATCAGAGCAAGTTCTACGGACTTTGTTGCCTCATGATCCTTCCCAGGCCGCCGGCCCGCATCGGGAGCTAATAGTATCCCATATCGGGAAATCATGGCCCCCGGTCTGTTCCTGGGTACATAAGTGACTGCCCAATCACTTTTGTACATTTGGTGTTCACCCGGACCGAGTAGGTCAGGGTCTGGATGCTTCTACAGATTGCATCATGAAGTGAAGATCGCCATCATTCATCCTACAGGTGCAAGGTTCAATCTTTCTGCTGACAGCGCCATAAAAATTTAACACAGCTAAACAAGGCAAATCGAAAAGCCACATGTACCACTGTCAATATTACACAGCATGCAAAATTGCTGCGAGAAATATCTGACAAGTCTGAGGCACCCCAGTCCTCAGGCCTCAGTACTCAGGGAACTCAGCGTTACTGGATGACTCCGCGGACAATCGTTCTACTCAAAGTTCCAACAGGTGCTGTCAAGGTGTTATGAGATTAATATCCCACCTTTCTGTTCTACCCTGACGCGATTGCCTAAGGATCACGTTCGAGAGGTGACAATCGAGGTAAGGGACAGTATAATGTTGCCTAATTCGAACCTTGTGTCAGGGCATAGCTTCTAGCACGCAGCAGAACTCGAGTCAGGTCTGCCATCTCCCAGCAACTAACACATCATTATAAGGTTCTGCCATGATGTTACGTTGGTGAGCCATCACTATTGGCGTTGATTGGCTGATACAGCATCATCCTTGACCCGCCACGCCAAAAGCGCTCAATGAATGTCTTGCGAACCTGAACCATTGGCACATCTCTCGACAGCCTCCGACGTGTCGTCTAACGTAAATCTGGGGATGGTTACAACGCTAACGAGATCAGGTTAAAGATAAATTATCATGAACAGGGCGGTGTCCCAATAACAAACCGATCCATGATGAGCTTACGCAACACCAAAGAGAGCCAAGACAAGCAGAGAACGTGAAGACCAAAACATACCCGGATGATGGGCCGAATTACACGCATCCTGCGACTTTTGAGTCAATGTGTGTTAGGGCATCCAGAGGTAGGGCGTTGCAACGTCACATGATAGACGCCACGAGCCCTCAATGCCGTTAAAAGCAGCACACGAGGCGACCCAGCAAAGGGGGTATCGAAGTGATGGACACGTCAAGCTGATGGATGGTCCGATTCTCAACCAAGCATAGTCTTGTGGCCCAAAAGGTTGAAAACAGTGCGCCATGATCAAAGGTCGGCACTATCTACGCCGTCATAAATCTTGACTTTTACTACCCATCAGTCGAAACTTTCTATACGCTAGTAAGATACTAGTATTTCCTGCGCTTTCAATCTGCCGTCAGTTCTTGAAGACATGCACTTGTGACAACTTTGAGTTCATAACGGCCCGATAAATTTGGTGTTCTGGTCACTTGGATTTAGTCGGCCTAGTGTGTTGCCAAATAGCTTATTAGACGGTTGCATGTCTCCAGTTGTGACTGTAGTGAGACCTTTAATAATAGAATGAATTATCTCCTATTTAGCTTTGCGAGCGAAAACGGCAAACCGCGGACTTGTCGATCCATTCAAGTATCATAAAGCAGGAGAAAAAAGTGCTTATTGAGACTCAGAGTCACATCGTTCGGAGATGCTTACCGTCGGGACGATAATAGACGATAATCCACGCAGATTTTGTCCGTTGACGTCTGTCCTACGTATCACGCAATTCTTTTGACAAAATTCGTTTTCCACGTTCCGGAGCGTTCCGACTATTACACGGATCTATCCTTGTAGTCAAAGTCCTCGTAAGTCCGGCACTTCAAAAATACGTGTCTTCGTAGTACTAGCCTGAATGAATGACGTTAAATTTGCGGCAAGCACCCTGAATGAAATTAATCATGTACACGTTCGAAACTCTACAGTCAATTGAATGGAAGTGAATAGTTTCTCATGTGTAACACGCGCTATAATCGCGCACTCATTCATATGAATCATATCATAGGACGTGCTGGACAGCTTAACGTAAACTACGGTCACTAATTGGCACATGACTGATGACTCTGACGAAAAATTCAAATCTCGATTTACGACTTCCATTTCTGCAGTTAATTTCCCCAGGTTCAGTAACACTATATCGCGCTCGTACTAGTATCCTATTTACACTCTGCGCTCAGGCTGTGTTATAGTAGGTCGAGTACGCCGAAGACCCTGCACATGATCTTCTTTCTGACATCGATGATTCGATATCGGTAAAGATACCGGGCACCATCAGCCCGTGTGTGTTTTCTGACTAGCAAGGGTGACGAATACTTTCATTCAGGTAACTTCCGAGTCTCAGGCTCCCCTATTTTTTTATTGCAAAATCTCGAAGGCACGCGAGAATGTAGGATTAGACTCTTTCTTCCCCCCTCTTCCCCAGCTTCAAGTAATACGAAAGATAAGTGGGAGTAAGCCCCCTGCGAACAGAGCTATGTCCAACATAGGGTCTACGACCCTAATTCAAGTGATTCAATAAATCCAAACTCTGGCAGCAACTTCAAGTTGAGGACTTGTTGCAACGTTGGCGATCTGTGTAATACGAGAACCCTTGACATGTGACATGTTCAATTCCGAGTCCATATGTCTGACAGACGCATTAAGCACACGTTGCCGCCGGATATTGTCAAATCTAGACCCAGCGAATAAAATAGTGTGAATGGGTTGTCAATGCTCACACCAAGGTTAATAACTTTATGCGCTGTTCTCGACACGCTGCATGCGTCGCAAGTAGATTAAATATAGTTCTACTTAAAAGGCTGTACGTAGTGTACACAGAAGCATTGCCTACATTAAGACACGATATGCTTCGTCAAAACGGGGATCATTGAATATACCACCAGGTGCAAACGGATCTTCCTCGTCTGACACACTCTCCCCATATGTAATCTGGTTCCCAACCACGTCGTCTTCAACAACTTGATACATTCCGATCTCTTCACCGGTGTCCGCGGAGCATACCTCAAGGTGTATATCGATGTTACACACGCGTGGTGCACCGCTCTTCTCGCGTTCCCTTAACACAAAATCGAGTGTCTGTTTTGTCTCTTCTTCAGCGCAAAATATTTCGATGGATTCGAGGAGACGGCAAGGTATGGTGTGTGTACAGGCATCCGCAAAAGGAGTATGGACGGGCAACAGAGCTGCGAGCGCATTTGGGGTGCGACATAGCGACAGGTGACGCAGTTTCGGAATGGCAGCCATCAGGAGACTAAACGGAATCGTGCATGCAATTACGTTATTGAGCGATAATCGCTCCAGGCATGGAAACGGCGTCTTGACCGTCCTGACAACAGAATCTTTGGACGTGACTGAGTAGTAGCTGTACAGTTCATGACTCGAGCCACGTTCCGCAGAGACGTCGCACAAATCAAGGAAGCCAGTTGCAAGATAAATCAGGAGAGGGCTAGAGTCCTCGTCACCAGGGCTGGCGATATAGTTGGCATCTTCGATGGAAAGCATGGTGAGGTTAGGGGCATTGATATGACTGAGAAGCATAGCAGCATCCTCGACATTGGTATACCCCAAATGAATCTCTTCAAGCAGAGGAAGCGACACCGGATGATCACTGCTTTGAACTCCTCCATCAAACCTCGGCCCAGAGACCCTGATCACAAGTTTTCGCAGGAGAGGACAAGCCTTAAGAATTCCTGTAAACTCATCAAACGTCGGCCTAACTTCACGGCAATGCTGCGAAAGCTCCAACGACTGGATGCACCCGGAGATATGCGAAGGCGGTTTATCGAGGGCTGCACCAAGAATATAACGAGAGAAATGCGTCCAATTCAGGTGAACACCAACAAGAGTCAGGTTTCGCAACTTCGGGAGGGGATGAAATTGTGCAGAGAGATCATGGTGGGGCGCTCCCGTCAAAGCGGCGAACGGTATCCCATCAAATATATGTTCGGTGCGTGGAGAGAAAGCGTCTAAGTGACCCAAGAACTCGTTGCATCGCATAAGCATTAAAGTTTCAAGGTGTGGAGCACCCGAGCCCTTTGTTAGAGTGGGCAAACTGAGCCGTTCGAGGGCTACACGAAGAGGTGCCCACGTATCGCTGAGTATTGTCAGCGAACGCCACCTGTACATCTGCGGGAACAGAAGGTCGAGGATTTGGGGAATGAAGGTGGCATATGGGAAGCACGTCGCATTGTGAGTTGAACAATCTTCCCTGAGCGAGCGAAGATATTGGGACCAATACAAGCTTCAAACAAAGCACGACTTACTCATCATCTTCAAAGTCCCATTCTGGATCTCGAGTATCGATAAGAATGTCCACTGGAGAGTTTCGTGACCGCGCGATATGAGCAGCCAAGCGCTCCACATCGAGGAAACTTTTATATGCGCGTTCGCCACCTGCATCTGGTTCAACTTTGACACGAACAACCTGCCCAAGACTCATTACGAGACTCGACCATAGCGTCGAGGTGGATAGTGCAATATTTCTCCAGTGTCGATGTACAGATGCGAGTATAGTTGGCATCGTGACACTTTCAGGACTGAAAGGGACCTCATATCTTCGTTTGTGATCAGTGTTGGTGGATGCGGCGTCATGGGTAGCCAGCGTGAATATGTATGATAGTATCTCAACTGGGAGGACATTGATATGACACGGATGACGGTGAATCTGGTAGTTCATCATGGATTGGGAACAGAAGAGGATCACGGTCAAGTTGGCCGTTCACATCGTACTTGAAGCTACTTAAAGCAAAGATTGCAATTCTGCGGTAGAACTCGATGGTGACACCAGTGTTTCAACTCCCTTTGTCTCGGCTGTCATGCAAGACAAAAGAGAAGGGGTGTCATGAGAGCGTGCCGTAACGACATGCAACAGCAATTGTTTCGGTCAGAAAGCGAATTGCTTCCGACTAGGTTGTACTTATATCCGCAAGTCAGATGGTACCTAGTATGAGCTTATAGTGTCTGCGGTGCCCCGGGTCTTTTGAGCTTATTCATACCTACAATTAATAACGATGCCGTCAAATACTACTAGCATTACTCCTTCTCAATGAGCTCTCGTTTGTCTGTATCTGCGAAGATTGTTTATATTGTATACATAAATTTGTTGTCGTATCCTCGCGGACCCGTTACCACTACTAAAGGACGAAAAAAACACGATCATCGTCGAGGATTTGACCATAGCTGGAAGAACTTTGCGGACAATCAAACAACAATAAGTTCGCGAGTTCAATCAAGTTGTCATCGGTGACAACTTCATGTCGCTAGCTTGTCCTGTGTCAACGATTTACGTGTCCTTGGCCCTGACCACCGTCACTTAAACTTTACACCTTCTGAGAGATGTCTGCAGTGGTCAGGCGACGGGCAGGCCTGCATTGTTACCAAGGCAGCCGTACACATCATGGTAAGAACCCTTTGGCATTCTGTAGGACAACTTACAAGGCACTTCGTCTTGCATTCAGATCCAAGACCTACTTCAGTATACCGCCTAATATTAAGAAGTCGTCTCGAGATGGGAAAGGGGAATAACCCCTCGGGGTGGTTTAAGAGGGTGATAGAACCTGTGCGTGGACAGACGCATGTGGCCGGGTATATGTCAGGGTAAGCATTGTTGCTACTTCCCCGAGTCGGTGTCTGTTTTGAAGCCTGAGATGATGTCAAGATTTGGGCGCTATGGCTCTCAGATCTCTTGTTGTTTACGTTCGAGGTATTGCATGTTCCCCCAGTAATCAGGGGAATGTATTCCTCATCATGCGCCTGGCATGCGGCTGATATATATATTCAAGATGTGTGCGGCCGTCCTGCGCTGCAGGTACAGTTGAGTTTGAAGACATCATTGGAAACCTTTAGAGCCTGGTTCTTTGTCACTTAAGACTTGCAAAAAAAAACATCTTTTTAAGACGTCGTGGGGGGAATTCGCAGTTGGAGAGTATGATCGGTCGATCACCATGATGATGCCACAGTATTCACAATCAGCCTGGGATTAAAGAGATCTGGGACATCAGTAGGAAGCTGCATGAAGGGACGAAAATGCGAAGCCAAGAACCCGTGAATGCTTGAAACCATACTACTTCAGGACCCTGGGATTCAATTGATAATTTAGGTTTCAAGTTGATAAGGTCCTCTGATCTTATTCAAATACATTCACACCTACACAATTAACATTTTATTTCAAAGTGGACGCGTGTCCAATCTTGATAACAAAATAAGCCCGCTTGCATCCTGTCAAACCTCACTACTATTCGCATTACTCCTTCTCCATGAGCTCTCGTTTGTTTGTATCTGCGAAGGTTGTTTATATTGTATATCTTCTGGAATAATTGATGTTAATGACGTGTGCGTCTCGTAGATACGATCGTGACTACTGCGAAGGTGGAACATAATTCGTGAGCCTAGAACGCTGTGAATGACAAGTTGTAGCCTGAGTGCTGTGAGTTCGTAGTCAGCAGTTGCAGTTCAATCGGTGACATACGTATCAAACATGTTTGTATAGCCAAGCTGCAGCCAAGCAACAGAAAACAGGTTATTGAATGATCGGTGTTTAATAGACGTGCACACGTACAGGAAATACGGCGTCAATGATCACATTGGTGACTGTGATGGCTTTGCAAAACGAATCACGCAAAAATAACTTTGCAGAACGGTATTTCCACGTACCGATGATGCACGACATGTAAAACATGCTACCGCCATAAACTGTGATCATGATCGAGCTATTGATGTGCCGGTAGTCGCTGAACCTCTTATACGCAGTGAGGGCCAGCATCACTGCCATATTTTGCTTGTGGGTCAGAAGGCAGACGGTAACTCGAATAGCAACTGACCACATTCAAAAAGTGCCAAAATAGCATATACCAATGCAGCATTTCTTGACGACTCGAAGCCACTTTGCCCGGGTATAGTAGATACATCTGATAGCTATATTAAAATGACACGTGTTAGTAATACGAACGAACGAACGAACTTGCTGAAATCAACTGGTGATTTGGAAAAACGTTCATGGAAACGGCGGCGATTATTGTCACCTATTGCAAAATTAAGGATCTATACCCTTACTCCAGCCCTGTGGAACACGCACCACACTATAGGTTACTAATCCAATCAGCACCTTTTTGCTCTTTTGCCAGAATGCCCATGTCCGAATAACCAACAAGCCTATCAAAAAGTATGATCTACCCTTCTCTTGGTATGGCTGATATGAGTAAACTCGCACCTTCCGCAGCAACGATACTTATAATATGAATAACTGAAGAATGCGTCGTTAGGTTGACAATTAACTACTGGGCTTGATGACTTACTATTTTCTGCCAGACTGGGGGCCGGCTTTGCATCATGTAATCAGCTCACCGTTAGAAGCCATCTCTTTTGCATCCTTACCGGCCCGCTGACACGCAGTGCAGCTACGATAGTCGTCAACAATATCGAAACGATAAGGTTAATCGAGTGACTTGCCATATGCAGTCAATCCAGAACCTATGAAAGGTAGATATCGGGATATAACGAAGATGACACGGATCGCATCCCATGGCCTAAACCAGGTCCACTTTACCTGTAGACAGGAATGAAAACAACGGTCACGGGCAGATTATTTTGATATTGACCTCATCATGGAACGTGATGCAAAAATCGAATATCTGATGTGCCGAAAGAGCCATCGAGCTGATATCACGATGAATGAGATTGGTGCTTACGAGAATTGCGAATGCACCAACTGAAGATACAAGGTAGTCAATCGCTGTCTCCTTCATAGACGATCTAAGGACACTTACTATTGGCAAACTAAATAAAAACAAAAGATCAAGTTAGTAGCGCCAAGTTGATCAAGCTGCAATCTCCACATGCCTTGGATATCTGCAGATCCGCAACCTCCGAAAATGAAATAGAAGACATCTTAGAAATAAAAATAAAACGTTTAGACCTGCCTGCAAGTCACGGAAGAATCAACGTCGTCGCAAATGCCACTTAAGTATGGTTGTCAACACACGTATGATTGAACTTCCCACCCAGTTCTGCCAGTGAGACTCGTGATCATCATGGAATACAGCACCTCAAGATCAATCTAGCACAGCACTTGAGAGGGCAGAAATGGAAATTTCATTGTACACGCCTTACGACATAGTGTCACTGCCAGTGATCGCGACAAGAATGTTCGTTCAGTGGCGCTGTACAGTCCGATGCATGGTGTCAACGATACCATATCCAATGTTACGAAGAACTTTGTTATCGAACTCAGCTATGTTATTATAGATGACTCGTACCTTGAACTGTTTCTCAAGGTGCTTAGCCAGGCTTATACATCCCGACACCTACGTTGCATCAGTTGCAATGGTTTGTTCGGATCGATCGGAACTCTGCCACGTGTTTCAATTATAAGACTTTGTAATCATCCAAAACATACAACGAGGATCGTCCAATGCGATATCGAACTTGCAAGTGGAGTCAACTGACCAAATTTGCTGAAGAACTTGACGGCCGCCATACAGAAAATTCTTAGATGGGTCAGGTCCGACTGGCCGGATGACAGGCATCGCCTGACACAGCAAAAATTGGGTTCGAACTTCCAATGATTGCTCATCCTCGCGTCCAGTGACAAGCGAAGTGCGATGTATCCGATGATACCGATCGGCAGCATTACTTACAAATTCTGTCTTGATGTAGTGATTATTCCATGTATCATCAATGGATATTGGTGCTCGAGTGCGTCGACATGGCAATACAAATTGATGTTTGTATCTGTGGATCAAAATACAGAATGTATGTATCAAGTCAATGGGACGAAGGGAGATTTGACCTTGAGTATATGTTTGATCTTTGAACACAGCGTTGAGGAGCAGACCTATTTGCGATCTCGACAGATTCTATGCACACAGCCATTTCTAGATGTCCTCCACTAACAGCTGTGTACCAATCCGGCCAAAACTCCCATGGGAGTCCAGAGGGTCACGTCAAACTTGATAGAGGGAATACGCACCTTAATGTTTTTCTATCATTGCATGCTCTAGAATGATATACCGATTTAATGTGTGTTTGCCGTCTTGTCATCTACATCCAAAGAAGGGGTTGCAATTCGACCGCTGTTGCCGATAAGCCTCTATATGAAGAATTGTAACACGGATGTCAAAACCACTAGCATATCCATTGATATTGTATGTATGAAGCTGGATAGTTACCATTGCTGGTCCGCTTGCCCCACATAAGAGTGATGACTGTCTTCTTTCTATTACAGTCTGATTGGGGGAGATTAACTTGCCCATTCGCACAAAGCCAATTGGTCCTATTCAGATATTAATAATGATGTTGCAAACTGTGAGAATGGGTCTATTTGGTAGTGAAATTATCAGCTAATGAACTTTCTTCGCCACGATAGCTTGAGTTTTTCATGAATACCGGTTGTACAAGAGAAATGGTGAGAGACCTGCCGTCCAATGACTATGTACATTCGTTATCTCCGGCGTGAAGAAGGTCAGACACTAGGGGGACGCATGGACAATTGAACACTCACTTCAGGGAGCTATGTTTCCAAGGAACCAGCGACAAGGAGGACCTGGAGACGACCCTTACGAGATAGAACCCTATTGAAGTTGCGAATAGTCAGCAGTTCAGAGAATAAGCTGCATGAAGGACATTTCGTGGGGAGACAGCGAGTTTTCAATGGGATATCAATAACTGTGGGTGAAGTTGTCGCTACGCACCCACGAAAACGCCTGTTGCTCAGCCCGCACTATTGAAAATGAAGCAGGGTTGCGAGGATTCTATCGTAGTGACCTTCCGCAGGCCATATAGCGTAAAGATTGCACAGTAAACTAGTAGAAAGGAACATCAGTACTAGCAGACGGCGAGTTGTTGATTAAAAACACCTGACGCCATCCATCCTTTGACTAGGCCCGGCCGCCCAAGTCACTAGCCAGTGGCCATGCTTGTGTCCGAATCCACTTTAGCATGCCGGTAGAGTATGAATGGTAAACAATATTACATTCCCGGGCCGCAGTATGGGGAATATATACGTCACTGCCACTGCTCAGGTTGCCTGCCTGTATTGACGTGTGCTGAAAATAACCGCTGCGGCTGGAAAGTCATTTTGGAAAACCCTTGTGAATGCTGATGAACACGTCACGACCGCGTGAAGGGTCATAACCGAATTGAGCGGTTCGTAGGCCACGTTAGCGAAGGCTGTCGACGACTTGAACTCTCCACTTCACCGCTGTTCTTGACGACTTGAAGGTCAACTTGAAGAGTCTAATTCGAATCTATCACCAATTTTACTTATAGCGGAGGTGATCGGGGTCCCAACTCAAGGCTAAAATTGGTGCGGTTAGCGGCACTGCATAGCTCTGCTTGCTGCGAACACTACACGCTACTAATCAGCCGTCTTTCCACTTTTCGTTCTTTCCACAATTTCCCTCCTGCCGTGCTGGTTCTCGGTCCCAGGATCATTTTATGATACCCCTGGTCACTAATTCACCATTTCAATGTCTTTCTTCAAGCGTCATTCGCCACCATCCGACATCGACGAGAATGATACCATAGACCCACAACTTCGTCTCCGCACAGTGCGCACAGCAGCTTCCACTATTTCAGAATCCGTACGCTCAGAAATTAAAGCGCTCAAGAGGCGGAGGGCTACACAGAAGAGATCCTTGTTTTCTCGCAAGAATGCAAAGAAACCAAAGACTTCAGAACCAGGCGCATCAACGGCCCAATCAGATGAGGCCCCCTCAACCCCGCAATCGCGCATTTCAGGTGCACGGAGGAACATATACGTTAATCAACCACTCTCTGCCATGGAAGCAGACCAGCATGGCGAACCGCTCGCTCGGTATGCACGGAACAAAGTTCGCACAAGCAGTATGTTTCATATTTCGATGTCAGTTCTACATCGAGTGTAATATTGCTTATAGGGTACACACTCTTCACCTTTCTTCCAAAGAATTTGTTCGAACAATTTCATCGGTACGTGTCACTATCTATGAAAACAGTAACATCATTGATTGCCCCTAGAATTGCCAACATCTACTTTTTGGCGCTCGTCATTTTTCAATGTGAGTACAGTTCATGCGGGTAACCGGAGCAGTGCCTTGTGGAGTAATAATTGCTAATGAAACTTGCGCAGTTTTCTCCGTCTTCGGCGCGGCATCGCCAGAGACTGCCGCTCTTCCGCTTTTGTTCATCTTAGTCGTGACAGCAGTCAAGGACGGTGTCGAGGATTACAGGCGAGCCAAACTGGATGAAGAAGTGAACACGTCCGCAGTAACGCGACTCGGCCAGTGGCGCAACGTAAATCAGGCCCTTGATCCACGACCATGGTACCAACGGCTGCTCCACATAAATGCTCCTGGGAAAATAACTCGTGGAGTGCAGAAACTACGGGAGAAGGAAGCTGGCGAAGGAAAACAGATCGTTTTGAGCAAGGGTGGTGAAGATAGGGTCAGCATGAGTACTACAGACATGAACGATAGCATTACGGCGTTTGGCGGATCTCACCCTCCTACAGGGGCAGGTGGTCGGCAACTGGACGACATTGAAAGCAGTATAGGCAGCGTGGAATTGCACACCTACCCTCCGGGGCTCCCAGAAAACGAACTTGAAGGATGGGGTCAGCCAAGTATGTCCCTATCAAGCTATGCGCAATCATCTCCTTCACGGTCATCTCTGGGCGTGGTAGATTGGAGCAGGCGAGTAAACGGGACAGCCCGTTGGGAGAGGACACTATGGAAGAAGCTGGAGGTCGGCGACATCGTCCTTCTACGGGATGATGAGCAGGTTCCTGCTGATATCGTCGTATTGTCGACATCTGATGCAGACGGACTGTGCTATCTCGAAACCAAGAACCTTGACGGCGAAACAAATCTCAAGGTACGGAAGGCGTTACGAGCTACGGCATCCCTCAGCTCAGAAGAAGACATCGAAAAATCCTCGTTTGTTCTTGATTCAGAACCTCCGCACCAGAACTTGTATGTATACAATGGGGTCTTACGATATACAGACGCTGCCACGCGCGAACCTCGTAGGGAGGGTGTCACTATCAATGAGCTACTCCTTCGCGGCTGCACCGTGCGGAACACTGCGTGGATTATTGGGCTAGTCGTCTTCACTGGCCAGGACACCAAGATATACTTGAACGGTGGACAGACCCCATCCAAACAATCAAAGATCGCGAAGGAGACAAACTTCAATGTCATAGTAAATTTCCTATTCTTGGTTATCATCTGTTCGATATCAGCGACCATCAACGGCGTCATGGATGGGCAAACAGCTACAAGCACCTATGTATATGAGCAAGGCGTTGAACCCACCAGTTCCAATGTACTCAATGCACTCGTTACTTTTGTGTATGTCCTTGTAACGTCACCTGAACGCTCACCAATATTCTTTCAGGTCGTGTCTCATCGCCTTCCAGAACATCGTCCCAGTCTCCCTGTTCATCTCTATCGAGATCGTCAAGACCATCCAAGCCTACTTCATCGCTCAAGATTTGGACATGTACTACAAGCCCTTTGACAGCACTTGTGTCCCAAAGAACTGGGGTATTTCTGATGATCTCGGACAAATTGAATATGTATTCTCCGACAAGACCGGAACGCTGACACAAAACGTGATGGAGTTCCAAAAATGCTCGGTACGCGGGGTCATATATGGAGAAGGCGTTACAGAGGCGCAGCGCGGGGCTGCAACGAGGGAAGGCCGGGCTGATACAGTAGCACCAGAAGAGCTGACAGAAAAGCTTGCACTGCTCAAGGATACTATGGTCGCCAAACTGACCAAGCTGTTCAAGAACCGCTATATGCAGGTCGACAAACTCACGCTTGTATCGCCCAAGCTAGCAGAGGACCTCGCAGACCGCTCGACGGAACAATATTCCCACATTGTCGCGTTTTTTCGTGCCTTGGCTGTATGCCACTCGGTATTGGCGGATAAGCCCGAGCCGCAGGAGCAGCCTTACCACTTGGAGTACAAGGCCGAGTCTCCTGATGAGGCAGCGTTGGTTGGTGCTGCGCGGGATGTAGGCTTTCCTTTTGTCGGCAAGCATAAGGACACGATTGACATTGAAGTGCTTGGCCAACCTGAGCGGTTCACGCATATCAAGACGCTCGAGTTCACTAGCACGCGTAAGCGCATGAGCGTCATCGTCCGTGCATCAGATGGACGCATCATCTTGTACTGCAAAGGGGCGGATACTGTCATATATGAACGTCTTGCTGCAGATGTGGACCCTGCCTTGAAGGAAAAGACGACCAAGGATATGGACTTTTTTGCTAATGGTGGTTTGCGTACGCTCTGCGTTGGTTATAGAGTGCTCGCGGAGGATGAATTCTTTGGGTGGTTGCGGACGTACGAAGCTGCTCAGTCGACTGTCGACAATCGCGACGAGGCCATCGAGAGTGCAGCGGCTGAGGTGGAACACTCGTTGCAGATACTGGGCGCTACGGCTCTTGAGGACAAACTACAAGAAGGAGTACCGGAAGCTATCGAAATGCTCCATCGCGCTGGAATCAAGCTTTGGATTCTCACAGGCGATAAGCTGCAGACCGCGATCGAGATTGGTGAGTGGGGTTTTTCATGTCACCACAACTGGGTCTCATCGTTTCTAGGTTTTAGCTGCAACCTTCTGAAACAAGATATGGAAATCATGATTTTGTCCTCCGACAGTCCCGAAGGCACTCTTGCTCAAATAGAAGCGGGTCTCAACAAGATTGCGTCGATATTGGGTCCGCCTACCTCGAAAACAATGGAACGCGGGTTTATCTCTGGCGCCAAGGTTTCCTTTGCGGTCGTTATCGATGGTGACACCCTACGTCATGCATTAACGCCGGATATCAAGCCTTTGTTCCTGAACCTTGGTACCCAGTGTGAAACAGTTGTATGCTGTCGTGTCTCCCCTGCTCAGAAAGCATTGACCGTGAAGCTGGTGAGTATACCGTCGCTTTCTGAAGCATTCAACTGACCTTGATTTGGGTGTCAAGGTCAAGGAGGGTCGGAAGGCAATGACGTTAGCCATAGGAGATGGCGCTAATGACGTCGCGATGATTCAAGAGGCCAATGTTGGTTGTGGTCTACTTGGACATGAAGGTTCACAAGCTGCTATGTCTGCCGATTATGCCTTTGGTCAATTCAGGTTTCTGACAAAATTGCTACTCGTCCATGGGAGGTGGTCGTACCAGCGTATTGCTGATATGCACAGTAACTTCTTCTACAAGGTGTGTTGTGATTTTGTCTAGTTGTGCCTGCCGTTGATTCGTCGCTTCAGAATGTCATCTGGACGCTGGCCATGTTTTGGTTTATGCCATTCTGCTAGTGAGTTTCATTCTTTGGTTTATATGCACAAGCTAACAATATTTTTGAAAGCTTTGACGCAACCTATTTATACGACTACAGCTTTATTTTGTTTTACAATCTCCTCTTTACCTCGCTGCCTGTTATCGTCCTTGGATGTGAGCCTTTGTTCATTACTTACTGGGTCTCGCTTAACTTAACTGGTTGTTGTAGCATTCGATCAAGATATCAATGCAAAAGCTGCCCTTGCTTTCCCTCAGCTGTATGTTCGTGGCATCAGAGGTTTGGAGTACACGCGGACAAAGTTCTGGTTCTATATGCTCGATGGTCTTTACCAATCTGCGGTCGTCTTCTTCATTCCCTACTTGGTCTGGCAGCTTGGACTGGCTGTGGCGTCCAACGGCAAAGGAGTCGACTCTTTAGCGGATTTCGGGACAACTGTTGCGGTTGCTGCTATCTTTGCAGCGAACACATATGTCGGACTGAATACTCACTAGTGAGTGCGCTTTGTCGTGCTGATTTGATAACGCTAAATGTCGCTCAATTTAGCTGGACTTCTATCACTTGGGTCGTCAGCATAGGATCATCCCTTGTCATGATCCTTTGGATCGTTATCTACTCGTTCTTCCCAGTCAACACCTTTTTCTCTAACACAGATGGATTCATAGACGAGGTAGAGATTCTCTTCCCCAATGTCACGTTTTGGGCAACAATTGTCTTCTCTGTTTTGGTGGCACTGGGTGAGTGGATACAATGTTTTTGCAGACTCATTTTAACCGGCGATTGATTAGCGCCTCGGTTCGTCACCAAGTTCTTCAAGTCAACGTATATGCCCTTAGATAAAGACATTGTTCGCGAGATGTGGGTTGGAGGAGATCTCAAAGATCGTCTGGGAATTCGCCATCGCAAGGAATCGAAAAACAAACATATTGACCTTGAGACTGCACCCATGTTCCGCGAACCTCATGCTCGTTCAGTGTCAGAATTGGCTCTGCAACATGGTTACGAACCGACGGTTCCAAGATCCCTCGCTTCTGATAGGAAGAGTCCTGACGACAATGGTGCAGATGCTATCGAGTTGGTCCCCCAGGCTACGTTACCAAATCCCCACGACACGGGGGATGTTGTCTCACCCAGTCCATCCTACTACTCGGTATCCAACACCTCACCCACACCACACTCGCTTTATCAGTATCCATCAGGAGAAATAAGCAACCATGCCCCATTTGTCGCGCCATCGAGACCACATTCCCCGAGCCGTGAGCCTCCTGTTCCTAAATCAGCTTACTCACGCCCTTCGCGTGATTGGTCCCAATCCCCTTCGCGTCTGCAGACTCCTCCACATCCTCATTCCGGCCAACAACCGCTTGTTCAGCTTCAACCAGAGGGACTTCATGATTATGATGCTGGCGAAGGTCGGTATCGACCAGAACAATCCGATCAAGATCAGGCAGACAGTTCACTGGCGTGGACCGGGCCGCGGGTTCTTTGAGGCCTTTTTGGTTCCTACTAGATGTCGATGTATCATAGGAGAGACGTTGTGGAACTGTTGTACTCATCTTTTCTTTCGTTCTGACCTGTCCACATCTTATGACAACGCTCTTGTGCATTTTGCATGGATCTTCAGGCTTTTTTGGTACCATTTCGCATTTACATGGACTCGTAGTCAATACCGAGATAATCCCTATCTATTGTCCACTTTTTCGATGTTAAGCTGAAGACTTTTAATATTGATTGTTTAATGAGCTTGCGAACGTCATCAGACCTTTGGGGGCTAATTTATGATTAGGACTTAGGGAGGCCAGAGATTAAGTACAGGTCACGTGCGATGACTTCTAGACATTTGTGTTGGACCGTATATTGATTTGCAACACGATGACTTAATGCGATAACGGCTTTTGAATTAGATCATTGTATATATCCAGAAGGCATGTTTTCAGTGCATTTGTTGCTAACGGCTCCCGGAGTCGAACAAGTTTGACCGAGACAAGCGGGGGCGCCGGAAACTGCCAACAGCGTGACGGAATCGGGATCCAGCACAGACGGTCACCCGTTGATACAGAGGACAGCTTGGTAACTTGAATCGTTATCGTGCGGACAAGGTAAATCAGCACACTCCTGTTTGAGAGGGTCGTACGAGATACGTATCCCGGGCGCAACATCCGGCGGCGACGATAGAAGAGATGCGAGTATGATAACAAGAACTCTGGGTAAGAGCCAACGTGAGATCACTTACCCTGAAGACGTTTAGGCTCAGGAAGATGGCACTGCGTGCTGCGTCAAGAGAGTCAGGGCTATCACTGGGAGGAACGATGATGCAGGGTTTTGCAGCTTCACCAGTAGTAGGTCTGGTCACCGATGCATCGACCAGAATAACAGTGAGCTCCGACGATCGGTTAGGGTGATCCACTCCATGTTTATCACTAATCCAGCGCCCAGCCCTTACTACGATCGTTTAGCTGTTAAACGTTTCGCCTTGCTTTGAATCTAGTGCCCTTGCAAACGGTGCTTGGAACATACAAGGACCCTGAACTGTTCAGGAGTTCCTGGCTCCCGAAGTACTAGTTCTCTTCTATCAAGCAGATTGCATGTTCTGGTCGCCGCCTTCCGTCCAAGTATGAACGGGCGCGAGAGAAATTGCAATTGGGGTCGATGCGTTGTCACGATGTTACAGGTTACTGGTGCCATCAGATCATCGACTGGTGAGAAGGTTATATGATATCGGCCTTGTGGTAGTATTCTTTGGGAACTTGTGCAGCGATGCCCGGGCGTAGAAATTCAACCTCACTCGGTTACCATATTTGGACCAATTACAATGACATAAGCTATGTGTCACAGCGTCACTCATCACTCTGATCAATACCATGTTACGATTCACGAACTTCCTGACGTCATGATACAGCAACATTCACTTCAGGTTATCGGAGTCCCAACAAAATAATTGGCACAGAGCAGTTTGCGTTTGCCTATAATCCAGTCACTAATCACTCCTGCTTTCAAATCATCGCTAGCAACACAACATCTCTGTTATGTCAAATGCTACTTGATTCAAAAATGAAGTATAAGCTGGCGACTACTTCATGCAAAGCGGTTCAATTGGCATACTTTATTGGGTCGATGGTCCCAGGCAAGCATAATATGCGTCACTGTTGTACAGTCATATTACTTACTAATAGTCTGTAACAGCACGGTCTCGTGCTGAACGCCAAGTTGAACCTTCTTATTGCAGTACCAGGATAAGATTTTATCTCACCCAATGATACCCGCACATCCTATTGGAATGCGGCTTCGGTTCCGTACACCGTTTTTTCAGATAGGTTGAAGTGAGGCCAACGTTGATTTCTCATTTGGTAATCCCTAGGAAACTTCTCCGACGTTCAATGGCCATCATACTATGAAAGATATGAGTGTCTGAGTGATAAATCAAATTTGCAATGCATTAGGAATATCATTCAAGAGGATTATTTGGGGATGCAAAGTCACACCACTGGGGTCCTCATATTTAGTTCGCTCTTTCCTTCCCTTCTTCCTGAACTCATAGCCCTTTCCTGTGACTTAGGATGCGTTCTCCTTTATCTGGAGCTGACATATCCGCGCTCGTGTACGAAGGTAATACCTACCCTAAAAAAGTGTGGTATACTATCGCCACGTTTCTCTTCATAGTCGGCTGCTTCCAGTGGGGGTCACTCGTTCACTCGAAATTCGCCAGGCGCACACACTACAAAACTGACGAAGAAACGGCTACCGCCAATGATATCCGATACAAGTTTTCTCTTCGTCGTATCCCACTCGCGATCATAAATTTCTATCGCGTTGTTGCCTTCCGGTGGACCATAGAAATAGGACGATCATATACCCTTAACATAGCAGAGGTTTTTGTGACTGTGGCATACATCGCCCTTTTGTTGATCTATGCCTTCATTAACAGTAAGCTCACAGGATTGTGTGCGGTCCTACTTACACCGCATTAACCACTAAATCACGCAGCAACCTCAGTTGAGGGTCAGAAGCTTGATATGATCTACTGGTGCAATCGCATAGCCATGCTGGCGGCTAGTCAGTTTCCCATTATCACGGCTCTTGGCACAAAGAACAATATCGTGTCTTGTACGTGGAAAAGCTACTAATTCGACACGTAGCTAATCTTCTGCATCAGTGGTGACAGGCATCAGCTACGATAGGGTATGATCCTTAATTACTCTCTACGTGGTGCTTACTCGTGGACATGAAGCTCAATTATATCCATCGAATGATGGCTAGGACATGCTTCATGCTACTTTGGGTACATGCCGCGGGTGAAATAGTATCCTTTCCCAAGTACGTAACCTCAATTTCGTATTTGCAATTTCTAATGGAGTTTATTCAAAGTTTCCAGAAGATTTTGAGTAATGACTGGCCCCGCGCCGGTATCACTGCTATTGTTGCTTTCTCCGTTCTGATCATAGTATCACTGCGTCCTGTTCGCACTGGAGCCTACGAGGTCTTCTTTTACATTCACTTCCTTGGCGTCGGGTGGGTGTAGAATTCGTACGCGCTTATTATTTTTTGACCAACAGAACCAGTATATTTCTTGTAGGAGCATATTTCCACACTAAAGGTGCTCAGTAGGTGCAAATTGTCACAGAATAACACCGTTTCTGACTGGCGGCGATTAGTGGGTCATACTGGATATGGCCCTCGTTTGTGTTCTGGGCTTTCGATCGCTTGATCCGGGTGATTCGAGTTGTTGTGTTCAATCACTCTTACTTTGGCTTCAAGTCAGGAACTGGGACAATGGATGCAGCCACAGAATTGCTTTCCGAAGATGTCGTTCGATTGCGCCTACGTCGACCCCCGCATTTTCACTGGTCCCCAGGACAAACTGCGTATCTAATCATGCCCTCAGTTTCGACACTGCCATTCGAAGCACATCCTTTCACTATTGCAAGTTTTGATTCTAGTGATCTTCTGTCAACCGCAAAAACAGAGGATCAATCGGGAAGCGGTGAAAATTACGAGACTCAGGTTCTGGGATCAAATGCTCCGTTCTGGAAAGAGCTAGTGTTTTTAGTCAACGTGCATGGAGGGTTCACAAAAAAGCTAAAGGAGGTTGCTGCCGCGAAGGGCAAAGTGAAGGTTTTTGTAGATGGTCCTTATGGGCCATCTCCTGACCTCGGTTCTTACGACACGTCTGTATTTGTGGCAGGTGAGCTGTGCGTCGTCTCATAACCACACAGTACTTATTGTGGCCAGGAGGATCTGGTGTATCTTATACGCTCCCGGTCTTCCTGAGCGTTATCGAGTACGTGATTATTTTCATTATCGTCAATGATGTCTCATTGTTCTCATAGGAGCGTACGCAAGGGACAAAGCTCGTGCAAACGGGTGGTGTTTATTTGGTCCATACGAGACGCTGGTGCGTGGATTCATGATCGATCCACAGTTTCTTCTATGAATCATACTAATATCATATTTTATAGAGTATATTCAATGGATCGAAGAAGCACTTATCAAGGCCATTCAGCTTTCTCCGCCTTCTTTAGCAGTATCCATCCGTATCTTTTATACTGGTTCTTCGTCAGCGAAACAGTCCATGGAGGAGGATTCTAACCTTTCAAGTCCAACAGAGAAGGATACTGTCGAACATGTTGAAATAAGGAAGTCATCGATGCTATTGTCGTTAAGCGGGGTCAGGATGGAGAATGGACGATCGAACCTGGATGCATTGCTCAAAGAAGAGGTCACCAGGGCATCAGGGAGTATGTCAGTAAGCGGTAAGCACTAATTCTGCCGACCTCCAAGAATTTGCGACTTATGGGTATTGCATTAGTTTGCGGATCGCAGGGTATTGCACGCGCGGTCCGTCATGCACTTCGTTTCCCCGTCTCTGGACCCTCCAGTATTCTCGGTGGAGGACCGAGTGTAACCTTACATGTCGAATCTTTCGGATACGCGTAATATTTTCCTTATCTCCTTGTTCGCTTTTATGCACGAACCACTATTTTTTGCAGTTTCGCTGTAGCTGTTTAGAAAGTGGTGTCCTATCATTAAATCACCAGCTGCAAAAAAAGATGAATAGTTCGCGCTTGATATAGAATAGTCAATGCACATAGATGGGAGCCGTTTACAAACAACTCATAGAACGAGATTGAATGTATGACACCTTGAGATCCTGATCAAGACTGAAATTTTGAGCACGATGACTGACAACCTCGCCTCGAAACTAACTTTTCATAGGTCTTGAGAGAAAGAATCACCACTATATTCGAGCACGTGGCGAAAGAAGTCGAGAAGCAGCATCAATGCCAGTGCGTGGCTAAAGGTTGTTCTTTTATCCAATCGTGGAGGCACGCCCTCACCAAGTTGGGGTATACAATGCCAGGATAATCCAGAACAGTCATCAGAGTGAGGGCGGAAGATTGATGATGCTACGGGAAAATGGCATAGGAGGGCAGAAGTACGGAGGTGATTCTAACTTGGGAGAGGTTGACCCGGGTCAATGGGATGAGTCGGTGCTTCGGTGATTTTGGCATTCCAACACCACGGTGCCACAAAGAAAGGACCAATCAACCGGTGAAAATGTAGCGCCGTAGGGCAACAAGACAGATACCAAAATTACTGATTCCTGATGTCTGAGACCCTCTTCTTTGGGGCCCTGGAGAGATAGGCGATGACTGCCGTTGTTATCTTTTTCGAAAGGTACCATAGATTGTCTGCTTCTTTCCGCTAGATCTCAATGGGCTGAAAGCACATGTATTAATTTGAAAATCACTTTGCGGCCTTGAGAATATAATGGCGAATGTCCTTATTGAAAACTGTCAGCCTTCTTCGTGTCACAACAAAGCATGCTACCTTACAATACAGTAGCAGATGCAAAGTTCTTCGGCGGGTCAGCGGACCGTATCACTCTGCAGATAACGTTTTAACGGCTGAGCTTGTCCTCGACGAGGAGATCAGTGCTCAGCGGAGATTAATTCCCAGCTATTATATATCAGCTGGGGTATGAGCAGGAAGCCAGTGCTACTCACAATATCCACAACGCAACTATGTTCAAAACATACGGTCATTGCCAGCGCCAAACCCTATTGATCATCTATCGCTCTATCTACCAGGTCAACACAGCGATGCTAGGGGAGCCTGATACAGCGAGCGATACAAATCTAACTTCGAAAGGCCATCTGGCATCGATACGAACAACCAAAGCACACGAATGTGGTGGATGTAGTAGTATTATCCAATGATGATTGACGGATCGTCACTGGTCACTATGACTGTAGCTTGTGAACGCAGGATAAAAGGGTGGAGTTCGTTGAGAGCTCCAGGATACCATCTGGATAGGAAATGGCTACTGTTCTCTTCTTCGAAAGTGGGTGAAATAGATCGATGGGTCCAAAAAGATGCGTACCTTGACCACAATAAAAATCAAGTCGGTTGCAACTCACACCACCACGTCAGGCCAAAAAGTCTTGAAGAGCGTAAGATAGAATAGTGAAGGTCTTTAATTCAAATGGTCGGCCTTTTTATGTCCTGATTTTGAAGTACGAGTGTGGAATGAACCATTAATATTATACATGTTAAATATACGCATTAGCCAGGAGCCGGAGGGGGTAAATATTGTTCAGCGATACTGTTGGACCGGTGTTTCCCGAAACCGGTGTATAATGATGTGCTGTATAAACCTGCAAACCTATCGGATGAGCGCCTGTCGTCCTTTAGCTGTATTCCACCACTATCCACACCATTCCATTCGATCTCAGGTAGACCCACTACGCAAAACATCGTTTTACGATTTCTACGACCCGCCTTGAAAGAGCCAAGTTACAGCTAGTCTTCGATCCTTGGATCAACATCCTGGTAAGTTTCAAGGTAATTGCTGCTCCGCTTCTTATGGTTTCTGACTCCACTGTCTTTACTCGACCAATAAGACTTTGATTTAACACAGATCTGCGTTACGATTATCATCGTCTCCGGAGTCAATGTGAGCACATACCCATCTCTCTTTCCTTCTCTCCTTCTCTGACATCGTTACCAGTTTTTAGATATGTCCGAAGGCACTTGGGAGAAGTTGGCCCAGGTCGCTGTCAAGGGCGCTGAACATGACTCTCGTGAACGTTTACCCCATCCTCAATGTTTGGAAGGGACCCGACTGGGCCTCCTCAAGTACATCTACGGAGTACTAGATGACAGATCGAAGAGTCGACTCATTTGGCTCCATGGCACAGCGGGCGTCGGAAAGTCTGCCGTCGCGTTTACTGTAGCCGAAAGGATGAGAGGTCTGAAAGTGACAGAGGAGACGAATGTGGAGATGCGGCTCGCAGGTACATTCTTTTTCTCCCGCAAGCACACGAATCGGCGTACAACTGGCCGTCTCTTTGCGACGCTTGCCTACCAGTTGGCCAGCAATTTCCCTAGCGTCAGGACGCACGTGAATAAAGCGATCCTCGATAATCCTGCCCTTCTGCACCCCGATGGATCCCTTCGCAAACAGATGGAGGCGTTGTTTTCCCGACCTCTGCGGCAGCTCAAATCCAGACTGTGTGACTGTCCGCCTTTGGCGTTCGTTATCGATGCCCTTGATGAATGCACAGAATCCTTCGATCAATTCGCATCAGAATCCCTCGATCATTCTACAATCGAACCCTTCGATGAAAACAAATCTGAAATTGAACTTACTGAACTTATCTCCTTACTTGCCCAAGCACTTCGAGATCCTGATCTGCCCGTGATTCACATTCTAGTCACAAGCCGCTCGGAAGCTCATATTCATGAAGCTATGCAGCACGAAGATGTGCACCCGCTCGTGTGTGAAATACCAGTGAAGATTTCTGGACATGGCGTTGCTACTACCATCTCACTAGACGGCGCGGACGTCGACGAAGACATCTATCTTTTCTTGCAACATTCCTTTAGAAAACTCCAAAGTCGCTTTCCCACTTTCCCTCAGCCAACGAAGGTTCAACTTGAGCGGCTAGCGAACCGAGCAGGGAGACGTTTCATTGTGGCGTCTACGATGATGAAGTTTATCGATGATCGACACAGTGATCCCTACGAACGGCTTGAGCTCATGCTCGAACTAGCGAGTGACTTGCTTCCAGGAACAGAGGTGTACAAGTTATACGACCGTATTCTCTCTACGTGTGCTGACCCGATGCAGGCATATCTGCACTTGTCCGTCGTAGCTGCCCTTTCAGATCCTCTACCTATGTCACAAATTTCGGAACTTCTGGGTCCTGGTGAGGGCAGGGATGTCGAAAGAGTGCTGGTGCAATTGCGATCTGTCATAGATGTTCCCACTGACAACAGTCTCCCTGTGAATATCTATCACTCATCCGTCCGTGACTATGTTTCCCATCCCTCCAACTGCAGCCTCCCTCAAGTAAAACATATCACATCACCGCACTCCGTACTCGCACTTTCCTCTCTCCGCTTGATACGGCGCGAGATTCAAGGAAGCACGGCCCTCTTCGACGCACTCTCAGAATTGAACAAGCACAGTCAAGCTATGAAATCATATGACCCCCAAAATCTGAAACATACATTAGCCTTCACCGTCCAACCACCTGAACCACTCCAAGTGCTTATCACCCTCTTGTGGCTTCGAGGCCATCGTAACTCGGAATTAAGTTCCTGGCTGGAGACTCAAGATGGGCGTGCTTGGCTGCAAACACAGGGCGGAAGAGACTGGCTGCGGACCCAGGGCGGAGGAGACTGGCTGCAGACCCAGGGCGGAAGAGACTGGCTGCGGACCCAGGGCGGAGGAGACTGGCTGCAGACCCAGGGCGGAGAAGACTGGCTGCAG
>MU172946.1:300634-314847 GCA_016695475.1 Suillus decipiens
GCGGAAGAGACTGGCTGCAGACCCAGGGCGGAGAAGACTGGCTGCAGACCTGGGGCGGACAAGACTGGCTGCAGACCTGGGGCGGAGAAGACTGGCTGCAGACCCAGGGCAGAGAAGGCTGGCTGCAGACCTGGGGCGGAAGAGAATGGCTGCAGACCCTGCGCGGGAGATACTGGCTGCAGACTCAGGGCGGAAGAGACTGGCTGCGGACCCAGGAGGGGCAAGACTGGCTGCGGACATTGCATGGTAAGGCATGGCGGTTGACGACTGTCTGGGTGACAATGGAAGAATTCTCGAGCACATTGGAAGCAACCAGAGAGCATGGCATCATTGCAGCATCGCCTTCACAGTTAGCTTTGCAGGCAGTCCAGCAGTTCAACAACTTGCCGGATTTCTTAATGTTCCCGGTGTTCCTGGCATTAAGGCACCCAGATCATGCCGCCTCTGCAATACCACAGGATCGTGTTCCCCAAGATATGGAGATCATCCATGCTATGATGGCTTTTTCGAGTTTTGCTCACGAAGCATGGAAACGAAGTTGTTTAACTTCCGAAGCTCTTAGATATGCATGTCAAAACTGGGTCGTCCATCTCTCACGAGTCCCGATTCCATGGTCCGAGAGCCTTACCAATACATTCAATGCTTTTTGGAATCATTCTCTCCTCTCCTGGCTTGAAAGGCAGTGGTGTTTGAAGGATCTGCAGTCTTGTCTCACTATTTTGTCCGCAGGCCATAAACTTGCAAAGGTGTGTTTTCAACGGTTTTCTTGACTTCACTACTTACCCTGTCCATATAGGACCATCTCCTCCAATCGCTTGGATCATCTTAATAATAGTTGTGAAGCTGCTGGTTTCATGCCACATATCACCATTGTTATCGAACATTGATTTCCTGCTGTTACATTGCGTATATGACATGATATTTTCATAGCCTTGAGGGTGGATTTGATGCTGATTGTATAATATAACAAGTGCTCCGTTCACTTCCTGATGTTTTCCGCTGTTGATCAAAATATGATATGTCTATACGCTATGTTTGCGCTTACATTCTCTTCCGTCGGAAATAGTACTCTCAGCAGCGTAGTGTATAGCTGTCCACAAATCTATGCGCAGGTCACGCACTACTTTCTCTAGCGTCAGCCCTTGACATCCATTGAGATAAGCAAGTCGCAGGAAAAACTGGTTGGGATTCATGAAAGCACTGAAAAAGTGATGTGAGGCAGGCAATGTATCTCTCATTATTTTGACATCAAAAGTGCGGTTGCCCATGAGAGTTCCAAAGAACTTTTAGATACTTTACCGACGACAACGAGGACTGTAGGCAACGGTCTTCCTCTATCAGTGGCTTGCATGTCTTATAGAACACGAAGGCCACTGAAGCAGACATACTGTGACTCAAAAAAGTATTGCACGAGTTAAAAAGTCTTATATCTCAACAACAACACAATATTTTCCAAAGGTGTTGGTGTATGAAATGTAGCCAGAGGAGCTCTCTAGAAGACCTTCGTTATACACTAATTAAGATAATTATGTGTGCTTGCTGTGGGGCCAGAATACGAAAGGGTCACTTTTTAGCCCCTAAAAATATTGATATTTGGATCTTGGTCAATTCAGAGGAAATGTAGTCCAGGGTGATACAAATAAGGTTCAAAAAGAATTAGAGGTGTTATGTGTTTTGTTATCAAGATATGAGGCTCACAAGTTGCCATTTTTATAGGAGATGAAAAAAACCTCCTATAAAAATGGCAACTTGTGAGCCTCATATCTTGATAACAAAACACATAACACCTCTAATTCTTTTTGAACCTTATTTGTATCACCCTGGACTACATTTCCTCTGAATTGACCAAGATCCAAATATCAATATTTTTAGGGGCTAAAAAGTGACCCTTTCGTATTCTGGCCCCACAGCAAGCACACATAATTATCTTAATTAGTGTATAACGAAGGTCTTCTAGAGAGCTCCTCTGGCTACATTTCATACACCAACACCTTTGGAAAATATTGTGTTGTTGTTGAGATATAAGACTTTTTAACTCGTGCAATACTTTTTTGAGTCACAGTATAGACAAGTAGAGACGGGCATACATTGACACAGTAAAGTTTCAAACTTGTTCCTTCCTGTATAGTGGCAGTAATAACACGAGCATTGATAAAGCAGATACCATACTCAGGCGGTGCGTTTTTGCCACCAAAAATCAATAGAGACAGGAAGATCGTCGGCACCATCTTCTGGACCGAGGGACATCGGCACAAAATCAGCCCATTTTTCTCGAGGGATCCAAAGCATAAGGAACTAAGTGTTGGTGAGCGGTGGCGAGATCTTGAACTCGCTGGATTGTTTCGTCGTAGTGACTTCCATTAGCAAGTGCACCAGCCTGAAGAAAATTACATTGAATTGTTCAGGCTGACTACCATTAAGAATAATGATGAGAATACCTTGATCAATAGTTAAAGATCGATTATCATCGAATTCGAGCTATATATAAAGCAAGATCAAAAGCCTCGAACGCGTCCCAAAGTTGCTGGTTACCGCAGAGGGTAATGCCCTTGAAAATATACCCCATAGCGAGGGCTGTATAGTAATTGACTGTGCAACAAAGTTGTGGTCAATGGCGTCTCCACAAGCAGAGTGTTTGACCTTGACTGCATCCTGAGGTACTTTGTCCCACTCAAAATTTCGCGCCCTTACAAGGGAGCGAATGGCATGATCTTCGCTGCCACCTCCGTCAATATGTTGGGTTAGCATCCCTTCAACAGTATGCAGGTGCACAGATGCTCGAATGTCCCTACGACAGCGTACTCTCGAGTCTTGACAATGCTATGTAAAGCTGCCCGTGTGCGAACGAATTCGTGCGCAAGTCAAGCATGGTTTTCTCGTCACATAGGCAGGGCGTGAGGGAAACTAGAAGTTCGACTGACAGTCTAGCTTGAAGGAGGACTCGGAATATTTCGACCAGCGAAAGCGAATAAGGAGCCAGGAAGATCTCCAACGCTATCTTCTAGATCAACGGAGATCGGCAGTGACAAATCCATCCATCTTCCAAAACCTCTTTTTCAGCTCCAATATATAATGAGTAGCATTCTGGGTATCGACAACACCTTGAAAAGAACATGCCGAAACCATAGTGGCTCAAGCTCTGTATCAGTTTAGGAAAAAGGAGCGATGGCGTGTGAAGTGCAACTCAAGTTGGAACGCGTGCATGGGAGTTGACACGAATTGCTCACGCGGGATCAAACGTTGGTCCACACAAATCCGTATGCTGCTTTGCCATCTGAAAAATGATCCTTTGTATACTTTGTCAATTTCATATTAGTTGGTAGTGGCACGAGTGAACGGGGTTGCGGCAAAACCGACGCTAGATCTGGAACCATCCAGCACAATGTAGAAGCGCTGGATAAACGCATAGCCAATAGTAAAGTCGTCCCCTTGGCCAGAATGCGTGCCACGGTCTTGAACGATGAGATATATGTCATCGGCAGCACCATTAGGAAACTTGGTGTTGAGAAAGCGAGGCCAGATTTGGGCGTTAGGGACGAGACTGAAGATTTGCTGTGCAAAATAGTGAGCGAGGGGTGAGAGGGCTGATGGAATTGACGTACACCCCCGATATGAAAGTTCAAATCTTGTAGGGCATTGTATTGGTTAGGGGTGATGTGGAGAAGACCAGTCGCCTGATCGCGAGTACTGCCAGTTGCAGCTTTGTACCTCTCAAAGGCATCTATCGAACATTGATCAGACCATTATTACTCGCTGCACCCTGGATACACACCAGAGGCAAGTAGAATAAAGGTGGTGCCAGTATCGACAATACCAGCAGTGAAGTCCAAAATTAACGTGGTGCCATAGGTGATGCCCTGGTTGATACCCCAAAAATGCGATGAGGGTGGGATGGTGGTGATATGACTGAAACAAAACAATTACTATCAGTCTGGATTACTCTAGGAGCCGAGGTAGCTTACGTGTATACAACGTTACCAACGTACTTGGTACTGTCAGTTCCACCAAAGGTGACCCCTCCGAATTTGCTGTCTGGTTCCGTAGTGACGGGCTGGAAAAAGATACCAACAACATGCTGAGTAATCTGTTTCTGCAGAAACAGGTAGTCAATAAAAGTCGGGATTGTGTCATCACGGTCATTTGAGATAGTTCCACGTGTCAAGACTTCAGGCCCGATGCCAAGGATACCATCTTCACCTGCATCGAAGCCCGACCAATCAGAAGCAACTCCAAGCTGGAACCAGGTAACGGTGAGCCCACCACTGAGAGTGATGGTATCGAGGAAGATATCTCCTACAAATAATCAAGTTTTCAACATATGATATTATTGTATGTCATACCAGAGAAGAAGCACTTGGTGCCAGTGTTCGAAGAACCATAGGATACCTCTATTTGCCGTCCAGACATGAAGCTAGTACCGGTCCTCACGTATTTTTTTTCGGCGCCAACCCATGTAATTGAGCTGCCAGTGTCGAGAATCAAGTTATCTTCAATAAAACATTAGCGGACACATTTTTTTCTCAGTGTTGAACCGACAGGTTATGGGGGGAGTGCCAATACCAACTGCTATGCTGTAATCCAAAAAAGTGGTTTTCACAGGAATGCTATCGGCACGTCGGCTATGCGTGTTGTAGCCCCTAAAGGCTGCCGCACGAGCTTTATCGCGCTGCAAGAAGTTGATAGTATCATTGGAAAAGTTTAGGCTCCTGGTAAGGGGGAGGGTGATAATGGAATTGCGAACTTCCACAGGCGATCCTGTGATTGACAAAACGAAGAAAAGTGTCAATAAAGATGCAGCGAGGAACATGGCTTGCTGGAAAGTGATATCATACTCAGTAGCTCATTTATATACTTCAAGTTATGTGCCAGCGAACGTGATGACCGTGGCACGTATGAAACGTTTCCTCTCGAAAAAGAAATGATGAGGTAGTTGCGGTCCGAGTCATCGTGAGTGCAAGGATTCGACTTTTTGCTTTTGAAGTTAGCAGGTGGTAGGAATTTACAATTCGGTCCGGCACTCACTCGTTCAGGCTTTGGTGCAAAGGTTCATTGACTAACCTCAAGTTCATTTCCTAGCTTGCATCATCAACTTAGCACCTTCCCAGATTGTCATTGCTCAGGTCGCGTCACTGAAAGCGGGCGACCGCCCATTGATGACGTTGCTTTGATGACGCAGAGTTCGTCATGCAAACCTCTCGAGTGATGTGTTACCTGTTCAAGTTACCATTCCGGCTCCCAAAAGTATGTCACCATTCGACTGAGACCGAACGACCGACCCATCAGATATACGTATGTTGTTACACAGTGTCGCTCACTAAAATGTTTTCGCAGTGCTAGTGGTGCGTTGCGCTGCATCCGCGGGGGACTACGTAAAAATAGCCACAAAGTTATTAATATATATGGCACTTTGGCTCTTGTACGTAGAGAATAATCATTTTACTCGGTTTACAATGACTATGATATTAGATGGCCCACATTCCAAAAGCCCACGTTTGATCTCGCGAAAGGCCACTAATACATATGGCTATTGTAAATCAACACGGTTTATTTGGCCTAGGACCCCAACCTGTATAACACTTGCCATTTTGACGCGTTAAAACAAGCTGTCAAGCCTACCAACCAACCATCACCTCCATCGGACTGGAAGGTTCGATCCTTTGCAACGACCACCACAGATACATCGCATTGCCATTATCGGGCCTTCTAGAAAGTCCTTTTTTCAACTCAGAAATTTGTGTCTTATGTCACGGCACAGCTGGGCAACCGTGCACATAGCAGCTATGTCGATCAAGATTCCAATTTCATTCGAATGGTATTGGCTACAGGTTGTATGCCAAAATCGCCAATGGACACTTCAGCCATAATTTCGGTTGGTCTATCACACTGTGGGTCCTTGCACCGTAGTATGCCATTGTTAATTTTTTTGGCTAGAAACCTCGCCAATGCCAGTGGATATTGCTATTTGTCCACAAGAGGAATAATTTTTAAAGTCATCGAATTTACAGAAACTACCACCATCATCCCCTTCCTTGCCAATGTCCTCCCCAATACTTGCTGACTATTTACAAAGACGTGAGAAGCTTATCACAGAGGACCGCGCGTTGCGAATAGATCATGTTCGTGCAAATTACACTGCGGCTGAACTGAAGGCAGATGGAGTCGTACGCTCCATCCGTGCTAGAGAAGCTGTCACCGTTTGGGGGATCGATCATGAAGATATTCCTCACCCATACCCAGGGATGGAGTTCTTGAATGGTACGATGCTCGGCTCCCGCTTAACACTTCTTCTCACATCTACATACAGCCAAAGACATTATTTTAAAGACGGATCTCTACAGTAAAATAGTCTCCAAGGTAAGCATAACAAATCACTGTGCTTCCTATCGCCCATCATCCCCACCAAATTTACCTGTAGATGCCAAAGGGTGCACTATTGCACGTGCACCAGAACGCCTCTTTGGAGGCAAGAACACTTCTTGATCTGGCACTGAGTCATCCCGCAATACATATCCGTGTCCCAGGTCCGTTGGATGCGGCTTCTCTCCAAACCATGCTGCCCATAATCCAGCCAATTCCTGTGGAACAGTACCCTGCTGCCGATGTAATTGGTATTACAGATGTTTCATATACCGGCGGCTGGGTTCCTATCAAGAAGGCGCGAGAGCTGTTTGATCCGGCACTAGACGGCCCTGTTGGATTTGATAAGTGGGTGCTCGGTGCTTTTATGATTAATCCCAGTGATGCGTACGAGACGTACAATACTCCGATGAAAGTGAGCTCTATATCAATGTGTGACCTGCTGAACATGTCCTTAATGTGAGACTTGCAGATATGGCTAAAGTTTGGGAGTACCTTTGGCGTGACTGATGTAAGCTCGTGACGTGCTGGAAGTCAAGATGTGCGCATGTACTGATAAAACTTAGCCCATCATTCGTTTCGTGCCGATGCAAAAGGAATACTTGCGAATGTTCCTTCGCTCGTCAATAGATGATGGTATCTCGTATATTGAGGTACGAACTAGCTTTTTCAAAAAGTGAGTCAGAAAGACATCCATGGTTTCTACAACTGACATATCGGTAGATATATTCTTGCAGAAGACGCGAAGACCAAACTTGAAATACGTAAACTACTTTTGATAATTCGAGAGGTCACAGACGAGATGAAAGCGGAAATGAAGGAGAAAGGCCGGGAAGACGATTTTGCCGGGTTAAAGGTCAGGTTGGTCTCGGTTGAAGCTACTCGAGTTCAGACTCATCTTTTTCTTAGATTATCTATTGTACCCTGAGAATCATCTCCCCCGAGGAATTGGAAGCAGAACTAGATCAGTGTAGCAGATTCAAGCAGGAATTTCCGGACCTTATTGCTGGCAAGTCTTGTTCTTTTTTTCAATGTCAAAAGACCCAAAATCTAAGTGTTCTACCTTCCAGGATTTGATCTTGTGGGCCACGAAGATGGGGCGGAGTGTAAACCACTTATCGATTATGCAGAGCCACTTCTGCGTTTCGCACAGCAGCATCCGGACATCCCGTTTATCTTTCATGCTGGCGAAACTCTAGGTGATGGCACTGCAGCGGACATGAACCTATATGATGCGATTCTTCTTGGAACAAAGCGTATTGGACACGGGTTAGTGCACTGTACAGCATAAAGCGCTCGCCAACTCATATCGCATAGCTTTTCACTTGCCAAGCATCCCAAATTGATGGAAATTTGTCGAGAGAAGAAAATAGCGATTGAGGTCTGCCCCATATCGTGAGTCACTCATACAAGTAGCCACTCTCATTTGATTTTTACCTTTCGATAGAAATGAAGTGCTAGTAAGTTTTTCCGTATACTGCCTCGGAGCATTGCGTTGACTGGAGAAATGATAGCGTCTTACCTCATCGATGCCTATGCACCCCCTCCCGATAATCATGAACCAGGGCATTCCTGTGGTACTGTCTTCCGATGATCCTGCGATGTTTAATAGTATGGGGTTATCTTTTGATTTCTTCCAGGTAACATGTTCCTTGTTTGTTCCTTGATGGAACCGGACTCATCAGTCGCTTACAGGTACTAGTAGCAAGTGAAGTTACGGGACTCCTTACTCTCGGCCAAATGGCCCGTGACAGCATTACGGTGAGCCTTATCCTTATCATTGTCTCTTGTACTTATTATGTAATGTTCCCTGAGTAGTATTCTATGCTAGATGAACGGAGCAAGCGCACGGCTACGGATGCATGGGAACGACGTTGGGCCAAATTCGTAGAAGAGGTCGCGGCAATGGATCCGTGATTTGGTGAAACCCTGACCAGAATACGGAGCTCTAGATGTTGTAGATATACGTGAACTTGTTAAACTTGTGTAAGTAATGACTGCGGATTTAGTTAGTTAGGGTTACCTCCAACTAACTAAATATCATGCCATCCAAACCCCTACCATTTATCTGGCTTGATGTAATCGCCAGTGGGCTGCATATGATACTCCCTGCCATTTCAATTAAACTAATTGCACTCCGGAGTGAGTGAAAGTCATCGACCTCTTTCAATTTGTCAGTTTAATACAACGATCTACTGAAACAGGTGTTTGGAACATTGAATCTTACACAGTAGTGCGGTGGGGAATCACGGCGGATTATAATATTGATCTAAACGCCTACCCACTCCTCTTTCTTGGGTTCAGTGGCGATCAAGAACATATTCATCACCAATGCTGCGCATATTCGTTCTCAGCAGATTGAAATTGGTTTCTTACCGCCAGCGTTTGTTATGATTCTGGGGGTTGGGTGTGTCGAGCACGTATGGGTTTGCGCTGACGCATAGGGCGTCTGAATCTAGCCCCCTTCTGCAAGCACTTGGCTTTATCATCGCAGCGAGATCAGTCGCAGGTTGTGGTGATCCCACCGAGAAGGATAATTGTATCGGCAATTGGATGAGCTATTTACCACTGCTGAACATTCTTGGAACATCAACACAGCCATTTCTGAGTGGAGTGCAGGGATGCTGGTTACCAGGGTCCAACACAGTCAAGTTGTCAGAGAAATGAAATGGGCACTAGTTCGAATTCTCATGCGGCGTAACACACATTAGTACGAGTGAAACGTGTCCATGTCAGTAGTATTGACTTCTTGAGTCACGTTAAATACTGTCTAAGAAAACAGCATTCCCAGCACCCGTCCGATGGGATATAGAAAGGCGACATCACATTCGAGCACTCTGAAGCTGAGGGTGGGTTGGCTAAGCATTTAATTGGGTACACGCAGGTTGTCTGAACAGTAGATGCTGCCATCACGGGCGTCGCACTGGCAGCAGAAAGAATTGTGAGGTAAACAATTTGAACGAGCTTCATGGTATCTGGTATGTATATTATGCCTCAGCCTATGACTGTTGGATTCCAACGATCCGGAAAGAGAAGAGAAGACGATGGCCGAAGAATCCGAGAAGCAAGGCATGAGGAGGAGAAGCTGAGGAACGTGGTACGAGCGCAGGCCACAATAGGCCAATGGGATGCGGCGCGCTGACGTCAGCCGAGCTTCTGAGACATACGCAAATTAAGTTATGTTTAATTTTTTATTCCTTACTTACCTGCTATAAAACCAAGCGCCCGAGAGACGCAAGCATCTCAGTTCTTGACCAGAGACTGAGATGTAAGTACTTAGTTCCTGTAAGTCAGCCATAGCTGACAAAAACCATAGCATACCTTGTCTTTCTAGGTAGCGCACATGTTAATAAGAATTCTTGACCAGAGACTGAGATCGTACCTTGTCTTTCTAGACCCTTCTCTCCCCGTTTGCTTGCCTGTCATCACGACAGGTTATGAGCCCTGCCGCGGCCATGGATAACATGCTCCCCTCCACCAACTCAGCCCTCTTCAATGTCCCAAAGCTAGCCGAGGATGGCAGCAACTGGATAACCTATAAAGGAAGAACATTGACGGCTATAGGCGCGAGAGGTATGATGCGGTATGCAGATGGTCGGGCAGTAAGACCCATCCCCTTCAAGGTCGACGACAAGACAAATAAGCTTGTCAAGCCCGATGGCAAGGAGCCAATGGAGGCGGAGATTGAGGCACATGAAAAGAAAGTAGATGATTTCTTCCAAAAGGACTCACTTGTCAAACAACAAATCTTCAGCACCATCACGGATAGGCTCCTGCTCCGAGTCCAGAACCTCGATTCTGCAGCCAAAATCTGGGCAGAGATATGCAACATCCATGAAGGGAAAACCAACCTTGTGCAAATAGATATGCGGCAGCGGTTACAGGAGACAAGGTGTGAAGAAAATGGAGACATGAAGGCTCACTTCAGTGAGATGCTCTGCCTCAGAGAGTCCCTGGCAGGCATGGGCACTGCCATTGAAGAAAAAGATTTCTATGCAATGATCCTCGCATCCCTTCCTGAATCCTATCAGCCTCTTCTTTCATCCATCAATGCGACTGCTCGGATCACTGGTACCCCATTAAGTCCCTATGAACTTGTCAATATTATCAGTGAGGAGTACGAGCACCAGCAACTCACTGAATGTCGTCCTTCCAGAAAGGCAGGCAATTCTGCCCTGTCGGCAAGGGCAAGCAATGGAAAGGGGAAATCCACTGGCACACAAAGCAACCCTGATGCAGTCTGTTACAACTGCGACCGCAAGGGCCACTATAAGAGTGAATGCTGGAGGCCAGGAGGGGGAAAGAAGGGTCAAGGACTGAATCAGAGGCAGAAACGAGGTGGCCGCAGTCACAAGCAAAATGCAAATGCCACCAAGGAGTCTGAGGACCAGGAAAACTATGCATTTGTCACGTCAGATCTCGCAAGCATTGCTGAGAACATGGACATACCTGCCGAGCACTGTGGAGCCATTGTGGACTCCGGCGCTACCTCCCATTTTTGCCCTGACAAGTCCAAGTTCCAGAACTTCATAAATATCCCTCCCCAGGAGGTCTATACTGCAAATGGCTCAGTACTTAGTGCCACTGGCCGAGGAGATGTTAAGATAGACCTACCTCTAGGTTCCAAGAAAATGACTGTCATGCTGAGAGACACTCTATATGCCCCATCTATGGCATTCACCCTCATTTCCATGAACAAAATTGTGTCTGCTGGCCTGGCTGTCTTGTTCAAGGGGAGGATGTGCAAGATCCTCTCCAGAGGACCTAAGAGAGAGGTGATAGCAGAGATCCCGCAGGTTCAAGGCCTCTATAGTGTTGCTGGTCAGAAGAAACACCATGTGCATGCAGCCAAGGAGAAGCTCACCCTTGGCCAAGTGCACCGTGCACTCAGCCATATCTCCCAAAATGCTATACTGCAATTAGCAAAGGATGGCTTGGTACAAGGCCTGGACATAGACCCTACCTTGAGACCCGAATTCTGTGATGCCTGCACTAAGGCCAAGGCAACTCGTAAGCCCTTCCCTGAAGAAACAAAGATGAGGGCACTTACCTATGCAGAGCTCATACACACCGACCTTTGGGGCCCAGCCCAAACCACGAGTCTTGGAGGCAGCAACTATTATATCAGCTTCACCGATGATTATTCACGTGAAACTAAGGTCGAGTTCCTGAGGGCAAAGAGTGATGCTCTGGCGGCCTTCAAACGCTATGAAACACACCTTACTCATCAAAATCCAGGTGTTCGGCTCCGAAAGCTACATTCAGACCATGGAGGGGAGTACCTTAGTGACGAGTTTGATAAGTATCTCCAAGACCAGGGGATAGAGAGGCAGCTTACTGTCCATGATTCCCCTCAACAAAATGGGGTAGCGGAGTGGCTAAATCGCATCCTCACAGAGCTCGCACGGGCTATGTTATTGGCCCATGATCTCCCGAAGTTCCTATGGGCTGAAGCTATCCATTACACAACATGGTTGAAGAATCGCTTACCCTCTAGAGCCATCCCTGGGAGTACCCCCTATGAGCTTGTCCATCTCAACAAGCCTGACCTCTCTATGGTGCACAAATTTGGTGCGACAGTGTATGTTCATCAGCCGAATGCTGGCAAGCTAGAACCAAGGGCAGAGGAGGCCATTTTTGTGGGAATCGGTGCCGAGAGTAAGGCCTATTGTGTTTACTGGCCAATGAAGTGCCATGTGTCAGTAGAGCAGAACATTGCATTCATCCCACCAGATGTCGTGGTTCCTGGGGATGTCCTGGATGAGGGGGAGTCTATTACCTGCACCAACGTCGACGACAAGAATGTTAGCAAGGAAACCCCAACCACAAGCAATGCACCTAACGTCTCGCACATCCCAGAACCCACTCCCATACCAGAGCCCAGGACAACGAGGCAGAGACCTGCCCCAGGATATTACTCCCGCCTACAGCAGGGGGAGAGGGCCGCTGTTGCAATAGACACCCTACAGGAAGCATCAGAACTTGACCTCTTGGATGAGGAGGCCCATATCCAATTAGCTTTGGCCGCAGCCCAACCTGAACCTACCCTACAGCAGGCACTGAATGGCCCTGATGTAGTTGAGTGGCAGGAAGCCCTGGACTACGAGATAAGTCAACTAGAGAAGCTAGGGACTTGGGAAGTGGTAGACGCACCCAGGGGAGTAAACGTTATACCATGTCATTTTGTCCTTGCCACAAAACATGGCCCAGATGGCGAAAAACTCAAGCTACGTGCTCGACTTGTTGTGAATGGTCAGCGACAGCAATATGAAGTAGACTTCTTCGACACATTTGCCCCGACAGCCAATATGAGCATGATACGCACAGTCCTAACAATGGCAGCTCAAAAGGATTGGGAGATCCATCAAGTGGATATCAAAAGTGCTTACCTATATGCAAATCTCCAGGAGGAAGTCTACATGAGGGCGCCACATGGATATCTTAAGGAGGGTCAGCAGGGAAAGGTACTGAAACTGAAGAGGAGCCTACCTGGGCTAAAGCAGGCTGGGTATGAATGGGTGGAGGAACTTGCCAGAGCATTCTCGAAGATGGGTTTTAGCTGATCGCAGGTTGACCAGGCAGTGTACTTCAAACGTACCTCAGAAGAGCACATAGTCATCACTGTGTCCGTTGATGATATGGCTGTCACCACAAACCACAAGTCCCATATCCTCCATTTCAAGTCCCACTTACGTCAATTCTTTGAAATCTCAGACCTAGGAGAGTTGAGTTGGTTGTTAGGCCTCAAGGTAATGAGAGACCGAAGCGCACGTACCTTGACCCTCTCACAAAAGGCCTATCTGCACACTATACTTGACCATTTTCACCTAGGTGATGCTAAGAGTGTCCAAACGCCCATGGAGAGCAGCACTATCCTATCCATAGATCAATCCCCTGGCACGCATGCTGAACTACAGAGTATGCAAGACGTACCATATCAAAGGGCCATAGGCTCATTGATGTACGCAGCTACAAGCACGCGCCCAGACATAGCATTTGCAGTGGCAACTCTATCGCAATTTATGCACAACCCTGGTAGGCCCCACTGGGAGGCCACCAAACAGATGCTGCGTTATTTAAAAGCCACAGATGACTATGAAGTCACCTTGGGGACCACGGATGGAGGGATCGAGGCATTCGTGGATGCAGACTGGGCTTCACAGCCTCATAGACACTCCATGAGTGGATACATCGTCCTGCTCAATGGAGGTCCAGTGGCATGGAGTGCATGCAAACAGCCCATCATTGCACTGTCAACAGCAGAGGCTGAGTACATTGCACTCACCAGTGTTGCAAGAGAGGTACTTTATCTTCAATTACTCCTCAACAAACTCTACGAGGCTCCCAATCTCCCTACCCCCATATTCTGCAACAATCAAGCGGCAATAGCATTAGCGTCAAACAGAAAGTTCCAATCACACATGAAACACATTGACTTATGCTATCATTTTGTATGGTCCCATATCAAGAACGGCACCTTCCAGCTCTTCTATTGTCCCATGGACGATAATATTGCCAACGCCTTCACAAAGGCCCTCCCTCGTCCTCGATTGCAGAAGCTTCGAGCCTGCATGGGACTGGCATGCACTTGAGGGGGAGTGTTGGATTCCAACGATCCGGAAAGAGAAGAGAAGACGATGGCCGAAGAATCTGAGAAGCAAGGCATGAGGAGGAGAAGCTGAGGAACGTGGTACGAGTGCAAGCCACAATAGGCCAATGGGATGCAGCGCACTGACATTGGCCAAGCTTCTGAGACATATGCAAATTAAGTTATGTTTAATTTTTTATTCCTTACTTACCTGCTATAAAACCAAGCGCCCGAGAGATGCAAGCATCTCAGTTCTTGACCAGAGACT
>MU172946.1:315727-333271 GCA_016695475.1 Suillus decipiens
TACCTTGTCTTTCTAGGTAGCGCACATGTTAATAAGAGTTCTTGACCAGAGACTGAGATCGTACCTTGTCTTTCTAGACCCTTCTCTCCCCGTTCGCTCGCCTGTCATCATGACAATGACATGATCGTGTAAGGGTCTCAGACCATACCGACGAAAGTTTGATTGTGCAATGTGTGCGACGCTGCGATGGCAAAGTTTTAGAATATCTATTATGTGTTGGTTCAATGGAATGCGCATAGTGTGGCGTAAAAGTAAGTGCTACTTACAGTAGCAGGAGGCATTTGGCTCTGAGGCATTTTCAGCTCAACCTTGTTAGCTTTATACTTGCTCCCGTTATTACAGCTACTATACCCGAAGAACATTCTATACTGACTCGCTGTGCGGTTCTGAGTGGCCAAGCCGCATAATGAGAACAATATCCATCATCTTGGAGTTGTGCACGCAAGGTTCAAGAAGGTACACCAAGTTAGTGATAGTCAAATTGAAGGTCATGGTTAAATATATTGCTTTAAATACTATTCTCATCTGTTCACAAATCCACTAATGGACCCACGCCAATGCGATGACTCGGTGCTTCTCAGAATCTCGGTGATCTTACACCACCACAAGGAAAGGACCAACCAACCGGTAAAAATGTAGTGGTGTGGGGCGACGAGACAGACACCAAATTACTGATTGCTGATGAATCTTAGACCTTCTCTGACCTGGGCGAGGGATAGGCGTTATCTTTTTCGAAAGGTACAATAGATTACTTGCTTTTTCCCGCTAGATCTCAACAGACTGAAAGCACATACAAAACACATTGCGGCCTTGGGAATATAATGGCGAATGTCCTGATTGAAAACTTTCAACCTTCTTCATATCACAGCAAAGCCAAAAAGTCTCGAGGAGCGTAAAATAGAATAGTGAAGGTCCTCAATTCAAATGGTCGGCCCTTTTATGTCCCGATTTTGAAGCACGAGTGGAAATTGAACCATTAATATTATATATGTGCATTAGCTAGGAGGGAGCCTGACTCACTGAGGGGGCATTCATTGTCCAACTTGGAGAGCATGATTTATGATAGCGTTGGACCGGTGTTTCCCGAAACTGGTGTATAATGGCCGGCAAATTATGTATGAACCTGCAGACCTATTGGATGAGTACCTGTCGTCCTTTAGCTGTATTCCGCCGCTATCCATTCGATCTCAGGCGATTCTCGCACATGTTATTTTCTATCGCTCTACTGTGAGTGACAGTTTAATCGGTCCGTTACCCACTGTCTCGTGATCACCGCCCGAGACAGACTCACTACGCAAAACATTGTTTTACGACTTTTACGACCCGCCTTAGAAGAGCCTAGTTACAGCTTCCTTGGATCAACACCCTGGTAAGTCTCAGGGTGATTGCCGCTCCGCTTCTTATGGTTTCTGATCCCACCGTCTTTACTCGACCAATAAGACGTTGATCTCACACAGAGCGTTACGATTATCATCGTCTGCTTGTTGAGGAGTCAATGTAAGCACACACCCATCTCTCTTTCCTTCTCTCCTTGTCTGCCATCGTTACCAGTTTTTGGATATGTCCGAAGGCACTTGGTAGAAGTTGGCCCAGGTTACTGTCAATGGCGCTGAACATGACTCTTGTGAACGTTTACCCCATCTCCAATGATTGGAAGGGACCCGAGTGGACCTCCTCACTGCCCGTGATTCACATTCTAGTCACAAGCCGCATGGAGGCTCATATTCCTGAAGCCATGCAGCACAAAGATGTGTACCCGCTCGTGTGTGAAATACCAGTGAAGATTTCCAGACATAGCGTTGCTACTACCATCCCACTGGATGGCGCGGGCATTGATGAGGACATCTATCTTTTCTTGCAACATTCCTTTAGAAAACTCCAAAGTCGCTTTCCCACTTTTCCGCAGCCAACGAAGGTTCAACTCGAGCGGTCAGCGAACCGAACAGGGAGACGTTTCATTGTGGCGTCTACGATGATGAAGTTTATCGATGATCGACACAGAGCTCATGCTCGAACTAGCGAGTGATTTGCTTCCAGGAACAGAGGTGTGCAAGTTATACGACCGTATTCTCTCTATGTGTGCTGACCCGACGCAGGCACTTGTCCGTTGTAGCTGCCCTTTCAGACCCTCTACCTATGCCACAAATTTCGGAACTTCTGGGTCCTGGTGAGGGCAGGGATGTCGAAAGAGTGCTGGTGTAACTGCGATTTGTCATGGATGTTCCCACTGACAACAGTCTCCCCGTGAATATCTATCACTCATCCGTCCGTGACTATGTTTCCCACCCTCCAACTGCAGCCTCCCTGAAGTAAAATATATCACATCACCGCACTGTCTACTCGCACTTTCCTCTCTCCGCTTGATACGACGCGAGATTCCAGGAAGCACAGCCCTCTTCAATGCACTCTCAGACTTGAACAAGCACAGTCAAGCTATGAAATCCTATGACCCCCCAAATCTGAAACATGCATTAGCCTTAATCGTCCAGCCACCTGAACCGCTGCAAGTGCTTATTACCTTCTTGTGGCTTCGGAGCCATCGTAATTCGGAATTAAGTTCCTGGCTAGAGACTCAAGATGGGTGTGCTTGGCTGCAGACTCAGGGCGGAGGAGACTGGCTGCAACTGCAGATGTCGGATTTCGTGCCGCCCCAAAGGGAGGAGGGCTAGCCACAACCCTCAAGCGGGCGAGATGGGCTAGGAGCAGGGTGGAGGGTGGATTTGATCTGGCAGAAACCGGATGAATGGCACTGGCTACAGACCCCTGGCAGGCAAGAGTGGCTGCAGTACCAGGGGGGGTATAAATGGTTGCAGTCCTCGGGTTGGCTACAGTCCATGGGTGCTCGAAACTGGTTCCAGAACCCAGGTGGACATAATTGGTTGCAGACCCAGAGCGGGCAAGACTGGCTGCGGACCCGGGAGGGGCAAGAATGGCTGCAGACATTGCATGGTAAGGCATGGCGACTGAAAACTGTCTGGGTGACAATGGAAGAATTGTCGAGCACGTTGTAAGCAACTGGAGAGTATGGCATCATTGCAACATCGCCTTCATAAGTGGTATTCAAAGTTCCCATAAGAGTTCGCACCTTGCACTGAGAAATAAGAGCCAAACGCCGGCAGCATGGCTTTTTTCAAACTCCGCCCTGCTCTCTGACTGTTGTCCTGCCCACTGACCAGCCATCAACATTGTTGTCACTGTGGACCTCATTTGTGTGATCTGATCTCTAATTGCCCTTTGTTTATTACTTACCTGTTCCTAGGAAACCATCTAGGAGATGGCACATACTGGTAGAGGATGAGCTGGAGGATATCATGCTCAAATCCAGACAAGCAAGGGGGAAAGTACCTGCAAGCACATCGCTTCTTGGACCTGCACCAAGTGGCACACTGACTAGGACCCTGAAACCACAGCACCAACAGCACACTCAACAGCGCCAGAACACACCTAACAGTGTTGGTGCCCAACACAGGACCAAACCAAGACACAAGAGCAAGACCAACAAACCCCCATCAATGCTGCCCAACATACCACCAACAACCAATCTGACCAACTCAACCACAGCAACCCCACCCACAAGACTCAACCAAAAAACAACCGCAGATAAACTGCTTCTATCAACAAGCAAAACCGTCAATGAGCACATCCTAGGAGAAGGCATGAAAACAGACATTACCAACACTCCTGCAGCAAGGAAGTTACTAATGACACATGGCCTCATCCTCCTGTCAGCTGGCAACATGCTTGAAGCAATCTTGGTGGTGCTTTTCAAATTCAGCATCATGGCAAACCTGGGCACAATGCATACAGACATCATCAGAGCTTTAGCACTAATGATACATGATGTCAACAGTGACCTGGACACAGAAAATGTGATTAGCATGATCAAAACATTTCTGGGAGGGCCAATTGCAACATTAGACAAGAAGGTAGACCAGTTTGAGGACACAGTCAAGGCACACAAAGAAACTACAGAGAAAACAATAGAGGAGGTGTGTAACAAGCTAGATGAATCAACAGAAAAATTAGGAAAGATGGTGGAGAAGGTGAAAGCTCTCATAGCCAACTGCATGCAGACTGGAAATGGAGTTAAAGGGTCTGACAGACCCAAAACCTATGCATCTGCAGCAAAAACTAACATCCTAACAGCCCTAAGCAAGATCATTGCAAAGAATGAAGCTCAAGCCAGACAGATCCTAATTGACAGATGGTCACCAATTCATGTCAACTCCTTGCACGAACTCACTGAGGCCCAACTAGTAGTGAAAGCCACTATGGCAGTAGAACTTATGGCAAAAATGGTCGAAGACACCCCAAAGGATCTCACCTTCATCTCTGCCTGGCATCTCCCACACAGAGGAGTGCTATATGAACTCAACTCACTGGAGATGGTAGCATGGTTCAACACCCCAGCAAACTGAAGTAGCCTCCTCAAGCATTTCGGACCAGAGATCACAATCAAAGATCACACTTTCCACATGCTGGTTGAAAACATCCTGATATCCTTCATACCAGAGAACCAATACACACTAGCAGATATCAAAAAGAAGGCAGGGCTAAAACCAGGCTCAATAGCAAAAGCATGATACATCAAACCAGAAGGCAGATGCCGCCAGGGACAATGCACAGCACACAGTATCCATGTTCAAAACCAAGGAGGATGCCAATAAAGCCATCAAATTTGGACTATTGGTGGAAAGCAAGAAGGTGTATGGTGGAAAGCTAATCCCAGAACCAACCAGGTGCTTGAAATGTCACTCACTTGAAGGCACTCACATTGCTGCTGAATGCCCACAGGAACAAGACATTTGCAGAACATGCAAAGACCCACACAGAACCTCAGCATGCTCAATCATGGTGACCGCACTATCATGGTTGTCGGCATACACTATCACCATGCTCATCATTAGGGCTCCTCACAGTATCATAGGTATCACCGGTACTATCTGTATCTATCTTTCACGCGGCGCTTAGTGTCGGCATCCATGGAATACATAGCGCTATCTGCTGCAACGCTACCGCTAGCATCGGCATCACTTTATAGGAGTATCACACGTCTTATAGCAGCATTTGACAAAGTATATTCACCTGCAACCCCTTGGATTGAATGTTCTTGCCTCGCGAGCATAGCAGCTAGGTAGACTTTGACATATACTAGCCTAGATTGTAGTCTTTACAATGGACTCCAATGAATACCACTGCAAGAACTGCGATGTCAAGGGGCATGCAGCATGGAGCCAAGATTGCCCCACCTTCAAGAAGAAGTGGGAAATTCACAGAGCATGAAACAAAGATGCTAACTACCATTTCTACCTAACAGAGGATCCACTTACCTGGAAAACACTCCAAGCTGCGAACCAAGACAAGAACAGCAGCAATTCAGAGGCAGAAACTCAGCACAAGCCCCCCAGTCAACCCCAACAAAGGTACCCCCCTCCAAGGGACAGAACAGAAGACTGGCACATGGTCACCAGGCACTGGGAAGCACCCATGAGAAGGGAGTACCAGAACATGAACTGCATCCCACTAGGAGACCAGTCCTGCATCACAGACACATGGTACCCAGCAAGACAACACCCACTGCAGAGACCACATCAAGCTTGAACTACAGAAGACCACTTCAACCAACCATCTACCCTGTCCCAATGGTCCCAGTCCCCCTACAGGTCCCTCCATAATCAGTACAACCCTGGCAGCTGGGATCAAGACCATAACAATAACTAATGGAAGATACACCTCAACAAGCACCACCGCTGAGAGAAAATGTGAAGATTTGGCAGCAAAATTTATGCAAGTTGAACGGCACTTGGGAGCATCTGCTCAGAAACCTCAACCCCAAGGCCTATGATATAGCATGCATCCAGGAACCCTTCCTGAACCCGGTCAACCTAGCAAACACATTGAACCTCTGACAGTTCTGGGATGTTGTGTACCCCACTGACCATCACACAACACCCACTCACTCCCAAATGATCATGCTAGTCAACAAGTGATTGTCAACAAAAAACTGGCACATAGTACCAATAAAGTCACCAAACATAATGGCTGTAGAACTCATGGGGAACTTCGGCAAGGTGTGTATATACAATATTTATAATCCCTGCAACAGTAACAACATGATCCAATTCCTGGAAAGACACATGTGGTCAGAAAATAATGCTCGCAGGAACTGCCAAGTTGCTCAAGGCGACGAACCAGAACAAAGAGAGCACATAGTCTGGATGGGTGACTTCAACCACCATCACCCCACGTGGGAGCTACATAGCAATGTACACTTACTCACCGCAGCTAACTTAGACACCACAGGCAAACTAATTAACTTACTATCTCTTTATAATTTAGTCCAAGTACTCCCCCCAAACATTGCCACCCTTGAAGCTTCAAACATGAAGAACCTAACATGTCCAGACAATGTCTTCTGCACAGTGGACTTCAAACAATCTTTCACCCAGTGCTGCATAGTGCAAGACCTGCACCCAGTCATAACAGACCACTTTCCAATAATCAGCACCATCAAGCTCACACTGGAATGAACAACAACCAGCCCCAAGTGCAACTTCAGAAGCACTGACTGGGACAAATTCTGCAAGACCCTCTCAACCAAACTCAATGCCATCCCCCCAGCCAATGAACTCAACTAACTAGAGCACTTCAATGAAGCTTACAAGGCACTCACAAGGTGCTTAATGGAAATAGTAGGCAAGTGCGTACCACTCACCAAACCTTTACCATATGCAAAATGTTGGTGGTCCAAAGAGCTCGACATCGAATGCAAGGCAGTCCACAAGCTGGGCAGGATAGCAAAGAAAAGAGTAGAAAGATGACTTAACCTGATACATGAGATGTACCGAATCGCCCAGAACAAATTCACAGAGAGCATCAAGTGTGTGAAAGAGAACCACTGGAAAGAATAGCTAGAAGAACTAACACTGACAGAAGCATGGTCTTTTCACAGGTACACAGCAAACGATTCAACTGATCAGATACACACAAGAATCAAGACCCTGCAAGATCTGAATGCAGAAAATGAAATAACCACAACACAAGACAATGCCAGAAAAAGTGAAATACTTTATGGCATTTTCTTCAGACCACCCCCAGAAAATGATCATGTTGACCCCAAATTCAACTACTGCCCCTGTCATATACCAGATTCTACACTCCACTTCCACTATAATATCCTGCTCAAATCTACATCCATCCAATCCCTACTCAATCCAGCTCACATATCCGATCCGATACACTTGTCTGATCCATATCCGATCTGAGACACTTGTCCGATCCATATCCGATCCGAGACACTCATCTGATCCATGTCCATATCTGATCTGCGTCCATATCTGATCTGTGTTCATATCCAAAACCATTCCCATGCACCTGCGCATTACCCCTTTTAGGATATACCTGTGCCACTAGCTCTCGGTTATCCCTGCCTCCAGCTATCAGTTATCTCTGCCTCTGTCTCAATAAGTTATTCTGTACAAGTTTTATCTCTGAGTTCATAGCCTGATGTTTTGCTGTACTTACTATTATGTTTCTGACATAGCCTCGGACTATGCTTACTTACCTTCTGGCATGCTACCTACAGTATATAAACTTGTAGTACAACTCCTGCAGACCTCAGTCTAATCATTGCTTATATCCTTACTTATCCTGCTGTCTACATAACTCTGTTTCCATTCTCACTTGGGCTCCAGCCCTTGTAAGTCTCTGGCTCTGGACTATGGGAGTACTCCCAAGTCCGGAGCCTTGACTCTCTGTCATATAATTGCTTTTGTACTTTGTCCGATTGTAATCCATCTTCTGTTCCACCTTCGACTCTACCTGCGGTAGTCTTCCTCTGTTAGTTTCTACTTTGGACCTTGTCCAAAGTAGTCCATACTCTCTCTACTTCACATCCGGACCTACTCCTCTATAGTAGTCATACCATCTGTCCATCCATCCATCCGTCCATCCATCTATCCATCCATCCATACATCTGTCCATCTATCTATCTATCCATCCATCTGTCTATTCATCTATCCATCTATCCATCTGTCCATCTATCCATCTGTCCATCCATCCATCCATCCATCCATCTATCCTTCCATCCGTCTATCCATCCATCCATCCGTCTATCCATCTATCATCTATCCAACGCTCTGCTACTCCTACCTTTGGACATCCGTACCTTTGGACCTTTGGACATCTGGACCACCTTTGGATCCTCATATCTTTGGACCTCCGGACCTTTGGACCTTTGGATCCTTGGTCCTATGGTCCTATGGTCCTGTCCTATTCTATCCTTCATCCTATTGTGTAACATCCTCCACTTGTTCTACTCTGGACTTCATCCAAGTAGCCTTGTCAATCATCCCCTATCATCCAGAAATAGTTCTAACGCATTCCCACACTCATCTGGAAGTCCTTCGGAACTCTATTGAGCTATCCTGCCCTAGAGTTCATTCTGGACTACATCCGGACTTCACCAGAACTCTCCTTAGGACTTCATCCAAAATTAAGGGGCAATACTCAGGTAAGGGGCACAGCGTATGAGCTGAGGCCAAAGCCCTTTATGATCCATTAACCCTCTGAGCACATCTCTAACAGCCCCCCAGTATGCAAGTTCAGACCAATCACAGACCAACAGGTACACAGAGCCATTGCCAAGCTATCGCTGTACAAAGCCCCAGGACTCAATGGTATAAGTAACATTGTCTTTATGAAGTGCACTGACCTTTTGGTACCCTACATGGCCCCCATCTTCAGAGCCATGTTCACACTGGAGACCTACCCAGACAAATGGAAGTGTTCATCAACAATAGTATTAAGGAAGCCAGGCAGACTGGATTATAGCATACCAAAGGCATACAGACCAATCACGCTGCTAGACTCAATGGCTAAGATCCTCTCCTCCTGTGTAGCAGATGACCTGACATATATTGCAGAAGAATACAACCTACTTCTGCCAACTCACTTCAGAGGATGCCCAGGGAGATCAACAGTCAACTTGTTGAAACAAGGAAATAACAGCTGGCATATAGTGTTACAAACTGGGATAGTTCTTAGCATGACTGCTGCAAATGAGTGGCCTCAAGAGTCGTGGTTTCTTACACCAATGCAGACAAGCAAAGGTTTGTGTACTAGCTGGACGAAGGCCTAGCACAGTTAGGTAGATGACGAAGACAGGCAAATCCAAGAGAGGATTAGACTGGCTGAGTTGAATACATTCTACGACAACGAAGGTAGCTCTGAGTAAGGTGTACATGGAACTAGCTGAGTTGAAGCAAATAAGCTCGCTTTAGACTAAGACTTAGGCGTGCTAAGCTTAGATACGATCTTAGATAACTAAGGATTGGGGGTCCTTAGTGAGAGAAGAATCCAGGTAAAACCCAGTAAGATTAGAATGAGGAAAATACAGTATATCTACGAGTGTTTATATACTAAAGGAAAAGGGGTACTGTTACGACTGGGATGGGCTCGTTGAACGACGGTTCAAAAGAGAACAGCAGTCGTTAACGTATCAACGCTTTACGTAGAAAAGACTACGACGTTGTCAGACAACGTAGACGGTTTCATACAGGGAGGCAGTACGAAACTGGCTAAGTTGAATATAACTAGGTTCAGGCTAAGACTTAGGAGTGCTAAGACTTAGAAGCTAGCTTCACAAAGACGGCTTAGAGTTGAGAGGCTCTAGCGAAGGATGTTCCAGGTAAAACCCAGTAAGATTAAAGTGAAGAATATACAAGTACAAGAAGGCCTTTAAATACTAAAGTACGTAGGTAGCTTTAGGGCAGGTCTATGAGTCAATATGAGTCAATGGAATGTAATGGAATGTACAGGAACGCATAAGCCGCGATGACGTGGCATAGAAGTCCGTGGAATGTTACAGAACGAGAGAGAACAGAATAGAACGTACAGTCAAGTGACTGTGAGAGAAGTGAACGATCACCTGATCGTGTAAGTATACAACCGTTAAGGTAATAGTGACATAAGCAAAGGAGAAATGAATAGGGGCGTACGACGATTGTAACAGGTACTTTAGGAGAGGCTCGTCAGATATAAGTGGGCTACGTAACCAAAGAAGGAAGGCAGCTGAAGTACAACATGTTGAACATATGATGTCATAGAAGGTAAGAATGAGTCATAGACGGGACCGAGTCAGAATGAGTCACGTATGAACATATGGTCAAGTGACTGTGGGTGAAAGTGATATACAAGGGAATGATGAGATAAGCAAGCAAGAAAGAAAGAAAGCATAAGTAAGAAAGAGATATGAATGGGGCATACTACGATTGTAACATATAGATAGACACAACTATTTATCCTACTGAAGGTGCAAGTATGTAGTTTGACCTGAGAGGACTGCGATAGAAGCAATTTCCTTTAGTTAGTTAGTGAGGGAATGCAGTAAGACTAGACGATAGAGGCAAGAAACTACTCCGAAGGTTGCCACCATCAGCAGTACTATGGCAGAACAAGATAATCCGAAAGCGAAAATGCGACAGTAAGGGCACTTATTAGTGATACCAAAACAGCAATAATGGTAACTACCAAAGGCGAGCACAAGTCCACAGTAATGACCAAAATCAGTGGCAATGGTAAGAGTCACCGGTAGCAGTGTAAAGACTACAATCTAGCTAGGCTGATAGCGAACTACTACCTAGTCTAGTATATGTCAAAGTCTTGCCTAGCTGCTACACTTGTAGGACAAGTACATTCGACCCGAGGGATCTGCTGTCTACTGAGGTAAAAGAAAATGTGCACTATATGGGACTCAAAAGTCCGAAGCTCTATGGGCAAATCTGATGGCTATATGGGATGTCCGATGCACAGGAATTTTGGGTCCACTGTAAAGACTACAATCTAGCTAGGCTGATAGCGAACTACCGCCTAGACTAGTATATGTCGAGTGCTTGCCTAGCTGCTATCTTTGCAGTGGAAGAACGTTCGACCCAAGGGGTTACGGTGAATATACTTCGTCAAGAACTGCTATATGATGTGTGATGCTCCTATAAAGTGTTCCCAGTGCTAGCAGTAGCATTGCTGCTGATAGTGCTGCGTTTTCCATGGATGCCAATGCTAAGCGCCATGTGAAAGGTAGATACTGTTAGTACTGGTAATACTGATGATGCCGTGAGGGCTGCTAATGATGAGCATGGTGAAAGCATATGCCATTATCCATGATAGCGTGGTATGCTGGGGGTCAGCGAAGAGTGATAGCGTGATAGTGATGAAACCGATGATACTGGTGCTATAGCAAAGGTAGTGGTAAGGGAAGCATTGAGAGCGAGGAACATAAAAGGATCCTTCAAAGATATTTGGAATTCAAAGAAAATATATTTGCATATAGTGATAGCGGCAGCGGTATGGGAATCCCGTCTAATGAATGATATGATAAAAATGATTGTAAGTGACTATTCCTACCGCTGTACGGTAGAAGGGGAGTATCGAACAGAGGAGAAGTTATCAGTCTTTTATCATACATCATAAGTATGTGGAATCGATAGGCGAGAGTAGTAGCGAGTATGCAAGACTTAGCCCTAGTGATATGTAATAGTGCTGCATGTGCTGCGGCACGCATTCTACATGTAATAAAGCTTGCCGTGGGATCAGCAGCGGTAAATGGGAATGTACTACGCACCAAATGGAACTAGTTGGCATGGCATGGGCATTTGATGGGCATTGGCTCGTGGAAATGTGTCTCAGTTCTGTGGTACAGTATGTCCGGCAAGAGCGCAGTAACCTCGGTAACTGTATATATCGATGGCGCTAGGGTCAGGGGTCGTCGCGCTATTCGGTATATGAGCCAGACAATAATGGAAATGGACTCATGCAAGGCTAGTGCCAGCTAGACTGTCACACTGCAGGTTGGTAACGACTGAGAGGATAATAAAAGAGTGCAAGTATTTCGGTTTGTTATTGATGTTAAGTGAGGGTCGATATAATGATGGGATAGGAGTTTCACTCAATGATAATGAATGGATTATAATATTGCCTGCCTATGGCTTGTTAGACTGGGACCAAGTATCTGGGGCGATCCCCCTTCTACAGGATGGTATGGAATAGTGTCTACAGGTCCCTTATAACATGCTACGTGAAAGTCCAGAGAGGTATAGGCAAAACTAGGTGAGTCCACTTCGGCCAACATTTGTATGTAAAAAGCCATGAGGTACTGCAGCTTATGATAATACATGTAATAACGGTGCACGAGGCATAAGAATGTGTGAAATAATTGACAACTCACCAGTGGGGTTAGCTAGGACTGGACTGGACATAGGGAGGACAAGTGTGAAGGTATCCGAAGTGCGGGAATCTCGGAAATTGCGGTTCCGAAGCCTCAGAAACAATGGGGTTTGGTCATACTTCGTAGAAAAGGCTACTGACAGGTCACAGAATGTTTGACCATCACAGCAGTCCAAGACTCCATGAACAAAATCAAAGTTCTAAGAATGAGAGCTTAGCTTGTAGTATCCCACAGCAACTTATAGTGGTACTAAGTGCTGATAGGTTGAAAGTTTAAGGCAAAAACAAAGATAAAATTGCATGAAACAAAGGATTAATACTACAAGTGACTTCTATGGCTACCACAGACAGAGGAAGTGAAGTATGAAAATATCTGAGAGGCTTTTTAACATAGTGCATGAGTGACCGGGATGGATAGGCAAGTATAGTAGCGAGCACATGAAGCAAATAGACTGAATATGTAATCATGCTGCTGGGTACTGCGGCACAAGGCGTACATGTAATAGCGCTTGCCATGGGATCAGTTTCGACAGTTATTAAATAATACACACCAAATGGGGCTAGATGGACTTAGAATGGACATGGTTTGGACGATGCAGTTTGGATGGTTGGTACAAGTGCTGCTTGACATTCAGTTCCCTTGGCTATGATCTGAGACGTGTGTAGAATAGCTAGGACACAAGCCTAGCAGCAATATGGTTGCTACAACATCAAACAAGGGACCATCTCACTCACAATCCCCAGCAAGAGCTCACCACTTACTTGTTTTTGGTGCTAGAGTACACTAATGACATTGTTGCCTGGTGGGGGGTAAGCAAATTTTTTGACTCATTTTCTCACTACTTAACCATTTCTTAGCTTCACTCGCTACAGTACCCTACACTTGCACACATCGCATGAGACTACTTACCCATTCAAGGCAGCACTGTTCCATCTGAACAAGTGTTCTCAAGTGGAGGAATCACTTCAACTGTGCAATGCAATGCACTTGCAACCTCCACATTCAGTGCATTGCAACTGTTGAAGGGAGCATATAGGAATGGGCACCTTTCTGCTGCAGCAGAGGCTGAGGGACATGCAACTTCATTGGATATGTAGTATGTAGCCATCAGTACAAGTACTTCAATTGTTCAAGTACTTCAATTGTTTTTTTCACTAGCTGCAAAAAATTTTGGGTCTGGTTCATGTTCAAACCAAAAAAAACCAAACCTGACCACTGGGAACCATTCACAAAGGTTTGGTCTAAGGTTCATCGATAAAGGTAGAACCGGACCTTGGTCCAGTTCTCAGTTCCCATCAAACTGCCTCTGAACTGGACTGAACTGGACTGTGGCAGCACTACAAGCCATGGCTTGGCACTGAGCAATGAGCATGTAGTACTCTGTTACCATTCTGAAATACATTGGCTCCCAATGTTTCAAAAAGCATGTTACCATTCAATTGATGTTATCTTGTAAGGGTTAGACCATCCAAATTGTGCTAGAGAAAGGTATGAAGCTTGTTCTATGTATTATTGTCTTCATTGTCCTACTTACATTAGTTGGTACATATCTCAAGCTCTCAGCTCACAGCCTTTGCATACAGTATTCTCAACCATTTTTTTCCAATCCTATTACTTGTGAATGCTGCCATCCCTGCTCCTGTTCTTTCCTGGTACCTGCATCCTAGCTATGCCATTGTGCCATCCATTTCTTTTGTAGAAGCCAAAACTAGGCAGCACATCCACACCAAGATCTAGTGCCACTGTACCAGATCTTCATCACACTTGCAATCAACATCCAAGCCTCCCTCATTACTTCTCCTAGCCTGCAGCTTTACCTCATACACACTACATAGCAGATGCATGTTTCCATCATTGGTAGTCATAATTTTATATTGCATCCTCATTCACCCAGCAACTAGAGTGCAGTTGAATGGCTTCCATTTTATATTGCATCCTCATGACATGCAGCCCAGCACTAGCACTCACAAATGTTGGATCTATTGTTGTTGATATGAACCTTGGGTTCTCTCAAGCTCTTGAATAGTGGCACATTCAAAAACCTGTTTGTGCCATATTCACAGGCTCAAAACTGCTACTTTCCTGCTCTACTAGCCTCCCTTTGGTCCAGCTATCAGACTCTTATCTTCGTCACTATTTTGGTTAACAGGCCGTGGCTTGCTTGGGCCCAAGCCCAGGCTTTCGGCCAGCTTGGGCTCACGGCTCAGGCTTGAAATCTGGTGAACCTAAGCCCCCCAAGGCCGAGCCTAAGCCAGGGGCTTTGAGCCCAAGCCAGGCCGGAACATCACTAGATGCACCTGCAAGGAAGCAAGACAAGGAGATGCCATTGTGTGACTTTCCAACTTGAAGGATGGTGATTTGCTGTGCCAAATATCTCAATCGGGAAATATGAACCGGAGATAAGCTCCTGTCCCCATACCAAGATCGTGATCGAGGTACTTTGTCCCACTTGAAATTTCACGCCCAGTGAGCGAATGGCATGGCCTTCGCCGCCATCTCTGTCAATATGTTGGGTTAGCAGCTCTTTAACAGTATGCAGGTCCGCAGACGCTCAAATGTCCCTGCGACAGCGTACTCTCGAGCCTTAACAAGACTATGTAAAGCTGCCCATGTGCGAACGAATTCATGCGCAACTCAAGCCTGGCTTTTTCGTCACGGCGTAAGGGAAACTAGAAGTTCAATTGACAGTCTAGCTTGAAGGACTCGGAATATTTCGGCCAGCAAAGGTGAAGAAGGAGCTCTCCAACGCTGACTTCTGGACACAAACTCATCCATCTTCCAAAACCTCTTTTTTTCCAATGTATAATGAGCAGCATTCTGGATACCGACAATAACTTGAAAAGAACATGCCAAAACCATAGTGGACCAAGCTCAAGAATAGGATTATCAGTTCAGTGGGGGGAAGAGCGATGGCGTTGTGGAGTGCAATCCAAGTTGGAACACCCACATGGGGTTGACACGAACTGCTTATGCGGGATCAAACGTTCTGTCATCAATGGATGTCACCATAGCCTATTTGAAAGAGTCCACACAAATCAGCATGGTGCTTTGCGTCTGAAAACGACCCTTTATATACTTTGTCAATTTCATACTAGTTGGTAGTGGCATCAGTGAACTGGGTTGTAGCAAAACCGACGCAGGCGTTGAAGCGATCGAACACAGTGTAAAAACGCTGCATAAATGTGTGGCCAATAGTAAAGTCGTACCCTTGGCCAGAGTGCCTGTCATTGCTTTGAACAATGAGATATATGACACCGTCAATACCATTAGTAATCTTGGTATTGAGAGAACGAGGCCAGATTTGGGCGTTGGGGGTGAGACTGAAGGTTTTCTGTGAAAAATGGTAAATAAAACAAGAGGTGAGAGGGCTGATAGAATTGACGTACGCCCTCAGCATGGAAGTCCAAGTTTCGTAGGGCATTGTACTGGTTAGGGGTAATACGGAGAAGACCAGTCGCCTGATCTAAAGTACCGCCGGTCACAGCCTTGTACCTCTCAAATGCATCTATCAAACGTTGATTAGACCATGATTATACACTGCACTCCAAATACACACCGGAGGATATGATAAGAAAGGTAGTGCCAGTATCGACGATCCCATCAGTGAAGTCCAGGATTGACGTGGTGCCGTACATGATACTCTGAAAGTTGATACCCCAATAGCGCGATGAGGGTGGTACGTCAGTGAGAGGACTGAAACAAAATAATTACCTTCAGTTTGTATTGATCTAGGAGCTGAGGTAGCTTACATGCATGCAATGTCACTGATGTACTTGGTATTGTCAGTTCCACCGAAGGTGAGCCCTCCGAATTGGCTGTCTGGTTTCTTAGTAACGGGCTGGAAAAAAATACCGACAACGTGCTGATCAATCTTGCCTCGCAGATACAGGTAGTCGGTGAAAGTCAGCATTGTTTCATCCGCGTCATTCAGGATAGTTCCATGTGACAAGTCTTCAGGCCCGATGCCAAGGATACCGTCTTCACCTGCACGGAAGCCCGACCAATGAGAAGCAACACCGAATTCGAACTCGGTGACGGTCATCCTACCACCAAGAGTGACGGTATCGAGGAAGATATCTCCTACAGATAATCGTAAGTATTCAAGTTTTCAACATATGATATTGTTGTATGTCATACCATAGAAGAAGCACTGGGTGCCAGTAGGATCAAGACCATAGGCTACCGCTATTTGCCGATCAGACATGACGCTGGTACCGGTTCTCACGTATCGTTTGCTGGCGCCAACCCATGTAATTGAGCTGCCAGTGTCGAGAACCAAGTTATCTTCAATAATGTATTAGCAGACGAATGTTTTCCCAGTGTTGAGCTGACAGGTTACGGGTGGTGTGCCAATGCCAACTGCTACGTTATAATCCAAAAAAGTGGATTTCACAGGAATGCTATCAGCACGCCGATCCTGCGTGTTGTAGCCCCTAAGGGCCGCCACACGAGCTTTATCGTGCTGCAAGAAGTCGATAGTACCATTGGAGAAGTTTAGCCTCCTGGTAAGGGGGAGGGTGATAAGGGAATCGCGAACTTCAACGGGCGATCCCGTGATTGCCAAAGCGAGGAAAAGTGTCAATAAAGATGCAGCGAGGAACATGGCTTGTTGGAAAGTGATGTCATACTCAGTAGCTCATTATATACTTCAAGTTATGTGCCAACGAACGCGATGACCGTGGCACGTATGAGACGTTTCCCCACGAAAAAGCAATGATGAGGTAGTCGCCAACTTGCGATCCGAGTCATCGTGAGTGCAGGGATTCGGATTTTTGTTTTGAAGCTGGCAGGTGTGCAGGAATTTAAAATTCGTTCAGGCTTGTTTACCAACGGTGTAAAGGTTCATTGACTTACCTCAGGTTCATTTCCATAGAGATCCTAGCCCGCATCATCGAAATACCCTGCCAGAATATCATTGCCCAGGTCGCGTCGCTGAGGTCCATTGCGACCGTCCACGCCACGTTAATGACGTTTGCTGACGCTAGTATTGATGATGCGTCAACTCTCATGCAGACCTGTGTTGTATGCTCGAGCGATGTTACCATTCGACTGACGTTATTTTTAGACCGAACGACCGACGTACATGATTAGTAATATTATTACTACAGAATAATCATTTGTTCCTTGTTTGTTCCTTGATGGAACCAGAATCATCAGTTGCTTACAGGTACTAGCAGCAAGTGAAGTTACGGGACTCCTGGCCAGATGGCCCGTGACAGCATTACAGTGAGCCTTATCCTTATCATTGTCTCTTGTACTTATTGTGTAATATTCTCTGGGTAGTATTTCATGCTAGATGAATGGAGCAAGCGCACGGCTAT
>MU172946.1:338851-351289 GCA_016695475.1 Suillus decipiens
ATCGGATGAGTGATCCAGATCGGATCTGTGGTCCGGATAGAAGCAGGATCGATCAGATCTGATCGGATCTGATCGGATCTTGGATCGGATGTATGGAATATGACATAGTCATAGTTCGTCGACAACTGGATGTGGAGAGGCGCCACCAAACAAGTTCGGACTTCCCGTTTCGAAAGTCACGTGACATTCAAAGTCAGTCGGCATTTTCCAGAAATAAACAAAGCATCAATAACACGTCGATCTTTGCTTATCTCTTATATACCAACACCATTAATTGTACTCTTATGCTACTATTTATTACCCTCCATGCCTTCAACGTCTACCATCAACATGTTCAAGGACAACATACTCATTGGGATCGATGGTGTTGCCTCTACATGGGATACCTATTGTCTTGGCCTAAATATAGTCACTCCTGGCTCCAAGGTATGCAATAATCATTTTATTTACAAGTACTACTAAACCCATCATGATTTTGTCTATTTAGCGAGTGATTTTCCATTTCAAAGATATCGGAAAGGCCATTCGAGAGGGCTCATCTGACTCCGGCCATATGTGAGTTGATTCGTTCAATACAGAGCACTGATTAGTCACTTTGAAGCCAGTACTAATAAGGTGTCAAGCACACTCGAGGCTGACAATGTCAAGACAGAACCAGACTTAGTCGAGACTTGTGTAAAGTTCCAGGAGGACAACAAGGATTCCATACATTCTGTGTATGCAACCTTCCGTCTAATTACTATGCCCAGATTCTGACTAACAGATTTTCAAAGGAACATGTCTCCATGCAACCTACTCTCTCGACGCTGTGGTAATCCAAATCCAAAACCATCCGACCCATTTGCACTGTGGCACTACTCAGTATGGCGATTTGATCAGTCAAACATTCCATCGGAGGCTGCTAAAAGGAAGGCACTGCATCAAGACATCAAGGACTATGCATGCAAGCATCGTAAATTATGATCTGTCCACTATCGCTTCAAATTGTTTGCTCATTTTCCCATAGTCTGTTAAGACCGTACTCAATAGGTAAGAGATCCAAAGGGTTTTGGCCTCAGTTCATGCACTGTGCCCCTTTCCTGAGTACTACCCTTTATTACAGAGGAGTAACCTTCGTCCGAGGGTCTGGATGTGCTTGTGTAGCAGATCCAAAGGTCTGAAGGTATCAGATATGGCACGTCCAGTGTATATCCGAAATGTATGGGTGGAAGGAGTACGTCCGGAGGGTAAGGATGAATTCGAGGTATAAGGCTAGTAGCGGACGAGGTCCGTACTAGAAACTAATGGATATAGACTACCGGAGGTAGAGTCGGAAATGTAGACTATAGGAATCAATCCTAAGTCTTGGAAGATACTTAGAGTTGGGAACGGATTGGGTTTGGATGAATGGAATGAGCAGAATCTAAGATGATATTCGAACTAAGGTTCTCTAGAGTTGTACATGTAGTTTATATACTGTAGGTAGATAGTACGGACAATCAGTGAATCTGGGACCGGAGGGCTATGCACAAAGTATAATGGAAGTCTATTAGTAAATGCGCAGTGGATCAGCAAACGTGAGTCGGATATGAAGCACAGGTAACGGATCAGTAAGCAGGACAGGAATATACACAGCCGGGACACCGGTACAGGTAGATCACTGAAAGGGGATAGAAGCAAGTATGCAGTGGACTTAGAACACAAGAAGCTGGGGTGCATCGGATGAGTGATCCGGATCAGATCTGTGGTCCGGATAGAAGCAGGATCAATTGGATCTGATCAGATCAGATCAGATCTTGGATCGGATGTATGGAATATGACATAGTCACTCATACCTTTTGCAGTCATTTGTATCAACTACCATTTGCTATCACCTGCTCTCATACCACAGATACTTTTCATGTTGCTCACAGTACCTCTTTCTGTACCACTATTTTACAATGCTTTTTTGCTGATTATCATATGTCGTGTACTGCTCAATTCAAAGTGTATCGGCGTGTCAAGGTTGTCTGATGATCTTGAAACTCTGGCCATCAATATTTTTAAATTCCGATATCTGTGAAAACAACTCCCTGATTTTCCCCTGAGCCCTTTACCTCACCCTATTACCATGTCTTCATCAGACTCTGATGCATTGTCGTCAGCCTACAACTCCAATAAATGCGCGTCTTCATCAAACTCTGACGCGATGCTGCCAACTTCCAACTCCGAGAAGCATACATCTCCATCAAGCTCTAACGCGTCGAAAAAACGTGTCTCAACTGATGATATCCTCGATAATCTTACTGCCACTGGCAGGCAGAAGAAAATGAAGTAAGTTTTATATTTGTGGGCTGACCCCTATCACGCGACTCACACAACTTAAGGTTGAGCGACGTGTTATTGGAATATCGCATGGCCGGGCGCAAAGCGGTCCTCATATTGAATCCGTTTGCCAGCGTGTCACTTACATTTCATTATGGGATGATGCTTGACAAGGGAGGTGTCTCCAATTCAAACATGTAAGTTGATAATCACATCTCATAGTATCAGCCTGATCTGCTCGCAAGATCTGATGAGCAACAAGCTCGTTACCGTACATTTTATAATGGTATTCTAGACATGGTTCCTGGTTTCCGTGCAACTCTCGATGAGATATCGTACGACGAACTTAAACCGTATATCACAGTGGTACGTTTCTGCATATATGCGCATATATTCATTGATTGGCATCAAACTAATGACTACAAATAACCAGATTAACAGCGCCATGAGCTCACAACGATCCGACGACTTCGCATCCCTCAAACATCCGATGCTCGAGTATATTTTGACGAACCGTAACAGCGATACCCTGCAGCCTCCCATACCAAAGTCATCCTGTAAGTCCAACCAAGGCACGAATCATCCACGATTGGCACGCGAGCTCTGCCCTCGGAAGTGGCTGGACAAATTTGATATTGATGTTGACTTGTAAGTTCTTGTTTTTATTTCAAGTTCTGGTCACTGACTGTTATATACTCAGAGGAATTCAGCATCTTCAAGATGGGACTTGGCCTTTACTCTCAACTAATTGGCCATCATTCCTATATGCAGCTGATGCCATCTATGACAGCGAGGACCCGAACATTGGCCTCTTTCGCGGGCATGCTGGTATCAGGGTATGTAGTGTATTGTCACCTTTCATGTGCTCATGATTTTCCTAGGCATTCCAGCACATTCATTGTCCAACTTGGAGAGCATGATTTGTGATAGCGTTGGACCAGTGTTTCCCAAAAGTGGTGTATAATGATGTACAATGCTGCCGGCAAATTATGTATGAACCTGGAAACCTATTGGATGAGCGCCTGTCGTCCTTTAGCTGTATTCCGCCACTATCCATTCGATCTCAGGTGATTCTCGCACATTTTATTTTCTATCGCTCTACTGTAAGTGACAGTTTAATCGGTCCGTTACCCACTGCCTCATGATCACCGCCCGAGACAGACTCACTATGCAAAACATCGTTTTACGACTTTTACAACCTGCCTCAAAAGAGCCAAGTTACAGCTTCCTCGGATCAACATCTTGGTAAGTCTCAAGGTAATTGCCGCTCCGCTTCTTATGGTTTCTGATCCCACTGTCTTTACTCGACCAATAAGACTTTGATCTCACACAGAGCGTTACGATTATCATCGTCTGCTTGTTGAGGAGTCAATGTGAGCACACACCCATCTCTCTTTCCTCCTCTCCTTGTCTGACATCGTTACCAGTTTTTGGATATGTCCGAAGGCACTTGGTAGAAGTTGGCCCAGGTCACTGTCAAGGGCGCTGAACATGACTCTCGTGAACGTTTACCCCATCCCCAATGCTTGGAAGGGACCCGAGTGGACCTCCTCAAGTACATCTACGGAGTACTAGATGACAGATCGAAGAGCCGACTCATTTGGCTCCATGGCACAGTAGGCGTCGGAAAGTCTGCCGTCGCGTTTACTGTAGCCGAAAGGATGAGAGGTCTGAAAGTGACAGGGGAGACGAATGTGGAGATGCGGCTCGCAGGAACTTTTTTTTTCTCCCGCAAGCACACGAATCGGCGTACAACGGGTCGTTTCTTTGCGGCTCTTGCCTACCAGTTGGCCAGCAATTTCCCTGGTGTCAGGACGCACATGAATAAAGCGATCCTTGATAATCCTGCCCTTCTGCACCCCGATGGATCTCTTCGCAAACAGATGGAGGCATTGTTTTCCCGACCTCTGCGGCAGCTCAAATCCAGACTGTGTGACTGTCCGCCTTTGGCTTTTGTCATCGATGCCCTTGATGAATGTAGAGAATCCTTTGATCAATCCACAATCGAACCCTTTGATGAAAACAAATCCGAAATCGAACTTGCTGAACTCATCTCCTTATTTGCCCAAGCACTTCGAGATCCTGATCTGCCCGTGACTCACATTCTAGTCACAAGCCGCTTGGAAGCTCATATTTATGAAGCCATGCAGCACAAAGATGTACACCCGCTCGTGTGTGAAATACCAGTGAGGATTTCCGGACACAGCGTTGCTAATACCATCTCACTAGACGGCGCGGACGTCGACGAAGACATCTATCTTTTCTTGCAACATTCCTTCAGAAAACTGCAAAGTTGCTTTCCCACTTTTCCACAGCCAACGAAGGTTCAACTCGAGCGGTCAGCGAACCGAACAGGGAGACGTTTCATTGTGGCGTCTACGATGATGAAGTTTATCGATGATCGACACAGAGCTCATGCTCGAACTAGCGACTACCGAGTGACTTGCTTTCAGGAACAGATGTGTACAAGTTATACAACCGTATTCTCTCTACGTGTGCTGACCCGACGCAGGCATACTTGCACTTGTCCGTTGTAGCTGCCCTTTCAGATCCTCTACCTATGCCACAAATTTCAGAACTTCTGGGTCCTGGTGAGGGCAGGGATGTCGAAAGAGTGCTGGTGCAACTGCGATCTGTCATAGATGTTCCCACTGACAACAATCTCCCTGTGAATATCTGTCACTCATCCGTCCGTGACTATGTTTCCCACCCTCCAACTGCAGCCTCCCTCAAGTAAAATATATCACATCACCGCACTCCCTACTTGCACTTTCCTCTCTCCGCTTGATACGACGTGAGATTCCAGGAAGTACAGCCCTCTTCAACGCACTCTCAGAATTGAACAAGCACAGTTAAGCTATGAAAACCTATGTCCCCCAAAATCTGAAACATGCATTAGCCTTTACCGTCCAGCCACCTGAACCGCTGCAAGTGCTTATTACCTTCTTGTGGCTTCGGGGCCATCGTAATTCGGAATTAAGTTCCTGGCTAGAGACTCAAGATGGGTGTGCTTGGCTGCAGACCCAGGTGGATTTGATCTGGCAGAAACCGGATGGATGGCACTGGCTACAGACCCCTGGCAGGCAAGAGTGGCTGCAGTACCAGGGGGGGTATAAATGGTTGCAGTCCTCGGGTTGGCTACAACCCATGGGTGCTCGAAACTGGCTCCAGAACCCAGGCGGACAAAATTGGTTGCAGACCCAGGGCAGGCAAGACTGGCTGCGGACCCGGGAGGGCAAGAATGGCTGCGGACATTGCATGGTAAGGCATGGCAACTGACGACTGTCTGGGTGACAATGGAAGAATTCTCGAGCACGTTGGAAGCAACCAGAGAGTATGGCATCATTGCAGCATCGCCTTCACAGTTAGCTTTGCAGGCAGTCCAGCAGTTCAACAACTTGCCTGATTTCTTAATGTTCCCGATGTTCCTGACGTTAAGGCACCCAGATCATGCCGCCCCTGCAATACCACAGAATCGTGTTCCCCAAGATATGGAGATCATCCATGCTATGATGGCTTTTTCGGGTTTTGCTCACGAAGCATGGAAACGAAGTCGTTCAACTTCCGAAGCTCTTAGATATGCATGTCAAAACTCTGGGTCGTCCATCTCTCACGAGTCCCGATTCCATGGTCCAGGATAATCATATTGGCAATTGGATCAGCCATTTACCACTGCTGAGCATTCTTGGAACATCAACAAAGCCATTTCTGAGTGGAGTGCAGGGATGCTCGTTACCAGGGTCCAACACAGTCAAGAAGTTATGAAATGGGCACCAGTTCAAATTTTCATGCGGCGTAACACACATTAGTATGAGTGGAACGTGTCCATGTCAGTAGTATTAGTGGGAGTCAAACATGGTGATTCAGGCCACGATTCTGACTCTGATTTTCGAGTCGATTCTTCAACTTGAATCGACCGTGAATTGACTGCAAGTTTGATTACCTCCGATTCTCATCACTAATTCGACTCGATTCTCGAATGATTATACGTAGCGCTTAGATAATTCAATGTGTAGATAAAGTCCTGCTTCAAGTACATCTACCTTGTATCAAAGCCGTGAGTCCTGCCTCTTCTGCCAAACCCATACCTTTCCCGCGAAGCCAAAAAGGATGCAATTGATGTCGATAATGCGGCAGATTTCACAAACCACGAGCTCACGAAAAAACTCGACAAAACGCTTGCTTGTCACCGAGCCATGTACAATATCATGGGTGACGATAGGAAGAATCGACCATCGTGTTCCTCGGACAAAGGGTCTAGATTGAACACAACGAGTTCCAAGTGCTGAGCATCCCACTGTCGATCTAGCATGTGCTTGTCCTTCGCAGGCTCATCTCCAAACATCAACATCTCTAGATCAGGGGCAATCTCAGCAAGCCTATTCATGAATGCAGCGCGTTTTTCCTCATTTCGCTCTAGGGCATGCCGAGACACTTTTTTACTTGTAATGCCGAGACGTCGTAGAGTTCGAAAGAGGTGGATAATAAAATCTTCACATGTCTGCGTAAGAGCAGCTGACTCTGAAGTTCATCTAGGAAGACTGAACTGCGTAAATAGCAGTGGGACTTGATGTAATTGATGTCCTCGTAATTGAGACTGCGCCAACGGCCTAGTGTGAATTTGAGTTGGTAATATCAGCAAGTTTGTCAGAGCTGTAGAGTTTGGATTCCGCAGTAATTGATGGGAGTTTATCATTCGTTTGTAGTCTGATATTTCCGTCATATGTTTTTCGGTTGTCATGTATTTAAATATTTAATTCAAAACAAAAATACAAATTTAGACTTGTCAAACGATTTTGATGGTGAAACGAATCGTTGAAGCGGCTCTGGAGTCGCTTCAACGATTCAGGGCGATTCACGATTCCACTCGATTCTGACGCTCAAAAATCGACCTCCGAATCGACGTCTGAATCAGCGTGCGAATCGACATGGTTGACTTCACTGACTTCTTGAGTCACGTTAAACATCTTGGGTAAAAAAACAGCATTCCCAGCACCCTATCCATGGGATATAGACAGGTGACGTCCCTTTTAGGCACTCTGCAGTTGAGAGTGGGTTGGTTAAGCATGGAAATGGGGGCACGCAGGATGTCTCAACAGCAGGTGCTGCCATCACGGGCGTCGCACTGGCGGCAGCACTGGCAGCGGAAAGAATTGTGAGGTAAACAATTTGAATGAGCTTCATAGTATCTGGTATGTATACTATGCCTCAGCCTATGACATTATCGTGTGAGGGTCTCAGATCATACCGACGAAAGTTTGATTGTGCAATGTGTGCGACGCTGTGATGACAAAGTTTTAGAATATCTATTATGTGTTGGTTCAATGGAATGCGCATAGTGTGGCGTAAAAGTAAGTGCTACTCACAATAGCAGGAGGCGTTCGGCTCTGAGGCATTTCCAACTCAACCTCGTTGACTTTATACTTGCTCCCGTTATTACAGCTACTATACCCAAAGAACATTCTATAGTGACTCGCTGTACAGTTCTGAGTGGCCCAGCCGTATAATAATAATAATAATAATAATAATAATATCCATTATCTTGGAGATGTGCATGCAAGGTTCAAGAAGGTACACCAAGTTAGTGATAGTCAAATTGAGGCCATGGTCACAGTGTTTCTACTGCCAGCAGTGGCAAGCCAACTCCACGCCGTGTGAAGCCTGTTCCGTTCAATCAAATCGCTTGCTGGTTGTATGTGTTATATTTCATCGCAGTGTGCCTCTAACATTATTCCTGTCAATTATGTGGCATTCTGTTTACAGGTATGTTATACACACGAAAATATGGGTATGTTTCATATTTGCACTATGTCTGTAATATTTGACGAAAACCCTTAGAATTACAACATCCAGTCCTCGTTAAGACACAAACCACTCCAAAGGTCTCACAGACCCCCCAGAGAGTTAGCCGTGTACACGCTTGTTCACTCCCCCTTTTCAGGGATAATGACGGTCAAGAGAATGTTCATCACTACATCCGCATGCATTCGTTTGTAGCAGACCGAAAGTGGTTTCTCATTGCTGATGTCCATTGTGATTCTGGGAATGTCGAGCACGTATGGGTTTGTGCTGACGCATAGCCCAGTCAAGATTCAATGTGCTACGCGGTTCATTTTTCTGAATCCCATCTTCCTTGCGATCTATGTATTTCACTTTCGACTTTGGCCATTGGTCCTTTCATCATTAAACGATGGTATAGATTTGCTCGTCGGAGGTTCGATCCTACACACCGAGGCGCCGGGAGAATTCTAGCTGGGTTTGTACTGGTATTGTGAATGTTTCTCATGCCTGCGACAAGTCAATTGCTCCCGGAAAGTGTAGAAAGATCGTCGAGAAAATCATACAGCGGAAAAGTTAAAACTGTCGCGATGTTACCATGGTGTTCAAAACTAATTGGGAAGCATGCGTGTATTGCAGGAAAGCGGTTGCGTGAACAAAGCGATAAGAATATTACAAAGAACTGGATTCAAATATGAGACGGGTGTCCAGAACCTATGGTGTTAACTCATCTGCATACAGGGGATATACACAGCAGAAAAAAGAATAAGGGAAGGAGGTGCGATTATTTACTTGCTGTGGTAGTATCAACAGTAGGCATCGCAGATGTGGAGGGGGCGGCAGGCCGAGTCCGCGATGATGATGCCCGAGCCTGGAGTTGACCCTGCGATCGACCTTGCTGGTGTAATGCTTGCGATGATGTGGAATGGTTCTGCGCTTTGGCTTACAGTTGCTGCGGTGCATTGCCACCGGTGTGTTCAGGGGACGCGCAGCAAAGAAAGAGCACGAGATGAGCCAGCAAACGTACGAGTCGTGAATTCGCAGGTCTTGCACCTGGTGGGGTGGTGTTGGTACCTGAAGCAGGCACTGTCATACATGATCCATGGCTGTGAGATTGAGCTCGCTGCCGCGTTTTCTGTTTTGGTGGAGCGACATACAAAGCCTAACGAAAATAATTAAACCACAGCGACGCGAAACGCAAAGAAATACCTTTCTGTCTTGTACTGTGGGAACAGTGACTTCGACGATGCGAGGACTGCGGTGAGAGAAGATGGACTGCATTGGACGTTGTTGGAGTTCAATTACTCCATTGGTCTCGGAACGAGAGTGGTGGAAGAGCGACGAAAAGCGTTCGAGAAGGGGTACCAAGGTCCTGTGAGGGTGTTGCGAAGAACGAGTACTGCGTGCTGCAGAAGACTGAAAGTATAAAAATCAGGACATGCACTGGTTCAAAATGCAGACGACTCACGTGGGCACCATTTTGCACACCTTCAAAAAAGCCTTGTGGTATTTGACGGGTTTGAAAAGGTGGACATCGCGTGGCATTGCTCTAGAGTGACAACTTTGAGGTGCTTCAAAAGATTAAGGAATACGTCACGTACATTCATTAATAGCTTTTGAGGTGGGATCTGTGAGCGGGAAATTAGGGTAGTTTTGAAGGAAAAAACATGAAAATTACATTAGGAATGGGCAGGAGGTGTTCAAGGCCTGCTTTTTTGAGAATGGCGTGAACGTCCCACGTGTACGCGTTGTGGTTTTCGCAACCAGTGACTAATACCTTTCCATCAGGGGAAAGGGCTGCAGAGAACAAATCCTGTTCGTGCTGGAGGGGTGGCCCAATTGGGAGGTTGGTATCTAGGTTCCATAAACACGCTGTTTTATTCCATGATACACTTGCAAGGAGGCGGTTGTTCTGAGACAAGGAGATGCCTTCAACAAAACCTGAGTGACCTTCAAGGATGGCGATTTGCTGCCAAGTGTCCATGTCGAATATCCTAATCAGGTAATCTGAACTGGAGACAAGCTTCTGTCCATCCGACGTTCATGCCAAGCTGTAAACTGTAGTATCGTGATCGAGTGTTTTGAGAAGTTCGCCCGTTTTCGCATCCCAGATTTTCACAGCGTTGTCTTTGTCTCCGCCTGTTGCAAGTTTTGATGAGTCAGGCGAGTACATCACCGCCATCACCCAATTGTGCCTGGTTTTGATTGTCAGGATATTTTTGCTGCTGCTGACATCCCAGACTTTCGCTGTCCCGTCCCAGGATCCACTCGCTACTCGTTCACCATCTCCACTCCAGCACAAAGTCCACACGATATCGGTGTGTCCTGTCCAAGTGGCAATGACCTTCCTCGTCTTGACATCCCACAAGTTAACTTGGCCGCCCCCACTTGCAATTATCTTTCCATTTGGAGATAATGCTATGGACCATACTACGCCATTCCCGTCCTGCCAGTCCTTGCCTATCTGTTTCCCGCTCTTTAGGTTCCATTGTCGGAGCGAGCCGTCCACTGAACATGTGATGATGTGTTGTCTGTCAGGCAAGTGCACAGCACCGCGTACCCAGCTGGTATGGCCTCGCATCGTCTGGCATGGCATAATCATCTTACTGGTGGAGGAAGACATGCGCGTTCAACTGTGGCTGGTCGTCTATGCGAGAAGTCCGTCGGGATCTTGGAATCAGATGGAAATGGCACAGCGTGTTGGTGAGTTCAGATCCCTATGTTCTTTAAATTGATGCTTGTCAGAACCGCACAAGACATGGCTCACGGGACAGGATTCAATCCTCATCCACAAGATGACAACGAATGCAGCTGCGAGAATACGCAAGAGATCTTTATGGTATCCTAAATTACTGGTAAGTAAGCCGTCGGCTTCGACCTGCAGAAGAGCCTAGAGTATCGCTCACTGGAAGGACCTTTCAGGCGAGCACAGAACGCAATCACGAGAGGTCAATGGGTATCTGCTTAAGAGTTGAGGCCTGAGGAAGTTAGGCGGTTTTTTGATTCATGCCATTTTCAAGGTGCGTTCCATGCGTTATCCCTCGTGTTCGCTTCACAGCTTCATTGCTGTGTAGTTAGAGTATATTGGTTTGTAATTGGCGCTACGTGCTGTGTATGTTCCTATACGTAAATACCACGTTGGCGCTTCTGATGAGTATCCGACAGCTTTCCCACTCTCCCCACTCCGCACGTTCTTCCAGCCTATGTTCGAGCTCCAGCATACACCGGACATTCAGGTCTCAGCGATGTCATTTTAACTAGGTCTAAAAAGTATGGCAAGCTGATAAGTGAGTGACCACGCATGTTAGAAGTGGTCGTCCAAATATTGATGTATATCCATGGACGTAAAACCTCGCTGGGTGCTTATCCGGCATTGAATCCAGGACACTTCTCAGTCACGCTGCATAATCGATATTGAATTTATGATCAAAAAGATTTGGCAATCCACCGGGTATGTACTTTGTCATCTATCACTTCGTATGTATGCAAACTCAACAGGGTTTTTTAATCACAGTTCCGGCTCCCCGTCTTAACTTGTAAGATGGGCCACGATAAGCAACGCCCGAACTCCTCCATCCACCAAGACATCCAGGTCGCTCGAGGAGACCCATGCTGAATATTTTTAGCCACCAGTGCTCTTCCTTTCGTGTATCAGGCCGTGTCCGTATCGCAGGATTTTCCATTGTATGTACTGTAATTATGTATTTCACGATTTTGTTTCATTGTTTCCTTTTGCCTGATCAGACTTAATGTGCATTCAACTATGGCGGATCGTGTATGCGACAAGTCCATCGTGATCTTTGAATCAGACCAGGTTATTCGGTAATGGCACAGTTTGCTGGTGAGTTCAGGGCCCTATCTTCCTTAATTCGATGCTTGTTAGAACCACACAAGCCCTGGCTCACGGGACAATGTGCTCACAGGATTCGATCCTCATCTACAAGACGACAACGAATGCAGCTGCGAGAATGTGCGAGGGATATTTATGGGTATTCCAAGTTGCTGGTAAGCAAGCAAGCTATCAGCTTCAACCTGAACAAGAGCTTAGAGGTTCGCTTATGGGGAGCACCTTTCGAACGAGCCTAGTACGCGATCATCGGAGATCAATGGATACCTGGCTGGGAGTCGAGGAAGTTGACTAGTCGTTCGCTTCATACCATTTTAAGGTGCGTTTCATGCGTTATCCTCGTGTTTTCTCTTCGAAAGCGCAAAATTCGCCATGCCGTTAAATCCGAGACTGGCGATTCGAGTGGTCTGGCATCAACTAACAATAACAGAAGTGCACGAATGTTGGAGGGTGTCACCTGTCCCTTCGTTCTAATGTTGGTCTTTGAAGGACATCGAGATGAGAACAGAATGGTTGAAGGGAATTTAATT
>MU172946.1:352089-371043 GCA_016695475.1 Suillus decipiens
AGGTCTTGTTGAGCTGTACAAATAGTCTAGAAGGTAAATTATTGTGAGAGCACGTCGGCGGGCATGGCAGGATACCTACCTTGGTGTTGCAGATCAAAGTGTGTCGAGATTGAAAGGAGGCGGGACGTGTCGTCCAAGTCCAAAAAAGAAATTGCTATTGAAGAATGGCGTAGTTGAAATCCAACCAGGCTTCATTGCGAACATGAAAGTTAAACGGGCAACATCATGTCTGACATGACCTGGACATATATCGGGACTGCATGTATCATGACCTTCAGGTTACTAGTACACTGGTCATCAAAAGTATCGGGATACCCAAATATAGCGCGTATCCGTAGAAGAGAAACCGTTCTTCAATGGCACTGCTGTGTTCTGTCATGACGAAGCGGCGACCACTGAAAAACGAGGCCTCAAGATTTGAGATATTACTACTGAATTCTTGTGCACACTTAGTGGCTGTATTTTCTGATTGTTATCGCTGCAGGGATGAATGAGTGATCTGGAGTCAAGTAGCAGTGAAAAAGAGAAGAGAAGAACATTATTATAGGCATTACCTAGTTCCGTTGTTATGTAATTGTAGATCACTATGATCTGCTATGGACAGATGGAGTCACCCTAACAGGCTGACAAGTATAAAGTCAACACAGTCGAGTTAAAAAAGCCTTAGAGGTGAATACCTCCTGTTGTTGTGAGTGTCACTCTTATCGAGATCTGTGTTTCGTGGTGATTTGCGCGTCATGAAATGAGCTCAGGGAAAACAACGGTACGGAACAGCTACCGCAATTTCACGCCACACATGGCCGAGCAACCTGTTTCTTATGGCTCTCAACGGTCCAGTTCTGGGTTCAAGGATTTCATAAGCCCGAACCACGGCAGCACTATTTAAAAAACAGGTATAAACTCAACGCGACTGAGTTGAAAAGGTCTCAGAGACGTCTGCCTCTTGTTGCAGTGAGTAACCCTCTCATGTCACACTACGCGCATTTCATTGAACCGACATATAATACGTAGCTCTTTAAAGACTTTTTCATAGCAAATTTGTGCACAGGACGACGCATTACACAATTAAACGCGGTGGGTAGTTTCCTAGCACAGTCACACTGTATACTGAAGCATAGTCATACTAGATACCATGAAGCTCGTTCAAATCATTTATCTCGCAATCCTTGCTGCTGCCCCTGCCTTTGCCAGTGTCACTGAGGTTACGACAGCAGATTCTCCCGAATCATCAGTATCTGAGCAGTGCCTCATGGCTAAGCCAGGGTGCGTCTTAGAACGACCTTCGAATTGCCCGCCAGGGTCGTGGCCTGCGCAGCCATTCGCTACAAATATCAACCCTTGCTGGTTCTGCTGTTCCAACACCTGAGGTTAGCTCGCCCATATTTCTCTCAGTACAAGTGGATTGTGTCATACACCGTTCTCCACAAAGATTGAGTACTCAGTAGTTACTAGTATGTACTCTCATAGATAAGATCCGTCAGTGAAACACAAACAGAGACGCAGCGTTGATTCTCTTCTCACCCGCATCCTTTGCAAGCTGTGACAATTTGAAGGTCTTTCTTGATTAATATCCCTATGCTACGATCAGAAATGACCGATGGCCGCACATTGATCCAAAGTGCACGGTGGTCCACGTGTGAAGCGTAGTTGACGTGGGCAGTGCCCTTACAAGCGCCAGGTCATCATTTTCATCACGAACACTATTGACACCATAGATCCATGAGAAAGAACTGCTGTCGTATCCGCAAGCGCTCGCTCGTACTTTTTGTGTTGCTAACCATTGATCTGTTGTCCCGAACGTCACAATTTTCACACCACACACGCACCAGCTACTTCATCTTCCTGGGAAGCTAAATATGCACGGCCCAAGTTGATGATAGTTAAATGATGATGTAAGACCAGTCGCAGGTTGTGGTGATCTCACTGAGAAGGATAATCATATCGGCAATTGGATCAGCCATTTACCACTGCTGAGCATTCTTGGAACCTCAACAAAGCCATTTCTGAGTGGAGTGCAGGGATGCTGGTTACCAGGGTCCAACACAGTCAAGAAGTTGTCAGAGAAATGAAATGGGCACTAGTTCGAATTTTCATGCGGCGTAACACACATTAGTACGAGTGGAACATGTCCATTCAATATCTGAGGTATAAAAAGCACAGCATTCCCAGTACCCCCTCCATGGGATATAGACAGGCGACCCCCCAACCGGGCACTTTGAGGGTGGGTTGGCTAAGCATGGAAAGGACAAGCAGGTTGTCTGAACAGGAGATGCTGCCATCACGGGCGTCGCACTGGCGGCAGCACTGGCAGCGGAAACAATTGTGAGGTAAAAAATTTGAACGAGCTTCATGGTATGCCTCAGCCTATGGCGTGATTGTGCAAGGGTCTCAGACCATACCGACGAAAGTTTGATTGTGCAATGTGTGCGACGCTGCGATGACAAAGTTTTAGAATATTTATTATGTGTTGGTTCAATGGAATGCGCGTAGTGTGGCGTAAAAGTAGATGGTACTCACAATAGCAGGAGTCGCGTTCGGCTCTGAGGCATACTCAACCTTGTTGACTTTATACTTGCTTCCGTTATTACAGCTACTATACCCGAAGAACATTCTTTACTGACTCGCTGTACAGTTCTGAGTGGCAGAGCCGTATAATAATAATAATGATAATATCCATTATCTTGAAGATGTGCATGCAAAGTTCAAGAAGGTGCACCAAGTTAGTGATAGTCAAATTGAGGCCATGGTGACAGGAAACCGCCAGTGGCCGGTTTCTTATGGTTCTCAATGATCTAGTTCAGCAATTTCATAGAACCGAACCACGGCAGCACTATTTCAGGAACAGGTATAAATTCAATGCGGCCGAGTTGAAAAAATCTCAGACACAACTGTCTCTTGTTGCAGTGAGTAGCTCTCTCACATCACACTACGCGCATTTCATTGAACCGACATATAATACACAGCTCTTTAAAGACTTTGTCATAGCAAATTTGCGCACAGGACGACACATTACACAATTAGACGTGGTGGGTATTTTCCTAGCGCGGTCACATTGCATGCTAAAGCATAGTCATACTAGATACCATGAAGCTCGTTCAAATCGTTTATCTCGCAATCCTTGCTGCTGCCACTGCCACTGCCAGTGTCATTGGGGTCAGGACAGCAGATCCTCCTGTCCACTCAACATTGGGCCAGTGCTTCAATGCTGGGCCAGGGTGCGTCTTAGAACGACCTTCGAACTGCTCGCCAGGCCCCGGATGGTCAGGGGGGTGGCCTTTCCGGCCAGTGCCTTCCCAGGAAAATCCCAACCCTTGCTGGTCGTGCTGTTTCGCCAGAAGCAGTTAATTGGACCTGAGGTTAGCTCGCTCATGTTTTCTTTCAATACGAGTAGATTATGTCCTGCACCGTTTTCCACAAAGATTGAGTACTCAGTAGTATGTACTCTGCATAGATAAGATCCGTCAGTGAAACAAACAGAGATGCAGCGTTGATTCTCTTCTGACCCGCATCCTTTACAAGCTGCGACAACTTGAAGGTCTTTCTTGATTAATATCCCTGCGATACGCTTGGAGATGACCGACGACCGTGCATTGATCCAAAGTGCATGGCGGTCCACATGTGAAGCGTAGTTGACGTGGGCAGTGTTCATTCATCCCCTTACAAGCGCCAGATCGTCATTTTCATCACGAACACTATTGACAGTACAGATCCATGAGAAAGAACTGCTGTCGTACCTGTAAGCGCTCGCTCGTATTTTTTGTGTTGCTAACCATTGTTCTGTCGTCCCGAACATCACAATTCTCAGACCACACACGCACCAGCCACCTCATCTTCCTGGGAAGCTAAAAATATGCACGATGTAACCACAGCGACAACGTTAAATTCACCTGGGTATACTATCAGCATGACTTGTGGCTGAAGAAGTCCATGCATATAGTGTATACCCTTCATTTGAATTCATTGCTGCGCAACAACCTGTGAGTATGACTCGTAGAAATTAGACTAGGTGAGAATGGACCGCTAGAATGCAGATACAAGGTGAAGCATCATCGCCAGATCAGGAGACACTTTCCTCGGATTAAGGCGACCTAGGGCTGGTGAAAATATTAGAAAGGTTTGGGTGGGATTGGCAGGATTGCTGTGTGGCTAGTCCAGCGATAGATGACTGAGAGCTTGTGTGAGACGTAGGGAGCAAGGACCGGAGTCTAGAGATCAAATCACCGTCTCAAACAGAGCAAGGGGGATAAATAACACAGACAAAGGAAAGCGAGCGAAGGATCTGCAGCAATTAGCATCGTCAAATTCGACACATTGCACAAGTCATACGAGAAAAAAGATTGATAACTTACTAAAAGACACAACGAAAGACATACAAGCGCAAAATAACTAGAAGCCAAAGCGACGTAGTTGTGTAAATGCGGCAATGCTGGTTGTATCAATGACCATTGGCGTGTACACAGCAGATAAACAACACAATCTGAGCCCACCATGAGATGGATGGTGGTTGTGCGACTGCTGTACCTGGAGCAGGAGGGCTCACAGATGTTGACCCACCGACAGGCTGACTGTGCGATGACGATGCCTGGGCTTGGCCATGTGATTGAGTTTTTTGCTCATATGCCCGTTTTTCTTTCTTGAATTGGGGCCCTTGAGCAACAACCAAGGGCTGAACAAAAATTATTAAACGATTGTAAATGGATGAAAGAGAGATATACCCGCTTGTCCCGCACTGCAGCCACTTCGACTACAGGAGGACGGCTCAGACGTTGCGTGAGTTCGATTGAGAATGGAGGAGTGAGGACAGTCGACTAATGAGTGCAGCTGGATGTGAACTCGAAGGTATTGTGGAATGGTGTTCAGCTTCTTCGTCAGTGTTGAGTAGAGATTGGGAAAAAAGTGAGGAAAGATGAGCTAAAAGTACACGTGGACGTAACCGCGAAGGTATGGAGGGTTGCTGAAATTAGTCTGGTAAATCATTTTCAGGTGGAGAATGGTGAAGGAATGATGACAGACGAACGAGAAGTGCATGCACATGGAACGCTGAAGGTCTTTCGGCGGTTGCTGAAGTTCGGTTGCTTCGCCATTGGCGGATTGAAAGCGCTGAAGGAACGAGGAAAGGCGAGCAAGGAGTGCATTTACAGAGGAATGAGCACCATTCAATGGGGAGGACTGAGAGCAGAGATCTAGATATGAACTAAGCAATTGAAGTACTGATTACGCACATCAAATCGGCTTCCATGCCAGCAAAAAACGCTGGCGAAAACTCATCGACACCGCCAAACTGGTCAGGACATCGCGCAGCATCAGCCTGGAATGTCACTGTTATAGTGATTGGAAAAGATGCAAACACGACACGTACTTGCAAAAATGACTTGTCATCAAGTGAAGAGCAGGATGTGTGGGAACCATCTTGAGACGCCTAACAGCATACAAAATTGTCAGTGAAAGAGAGTGGATGATATTTTGACACTTGCTGTATTGGCACCAACGGACACTAGGTCATCAAGACCGGCTTCTTTGCAGGTGGCGTGAACGTCCCAGGTGTACGCGTTGTTGTTTTTGCAAGCAGTGACTAACACCTTTCCATCAGGGGAAAGGGCTGCAGAGCGCAAATCCTGTTCATGCTGGAAAGGTGGCCAAATTGGGAGATTGGTATCCAGATTCCATAAACGCGCTGTTTTATCTCATGATACACTTGCAAGGAGAGTACATTACCGGCTCGCACAGTATCGTGCCTGGTTTTGATTGTCAGGATATTTATTCGGCAATGGCACTGTTTGTTGGTGAGTTCAGGGCCCTATGTTCTTTAAATTGATGCTTATCAGAACCACACAAGCCATGGCTCACGGGACAGTATGCTTACAGGATTCAATTGTAACGTGGTCAGACCGCCGCCCGCATAACCGTTACACCAAAAGGTGAAATACTGAAAGCTTAGCTTTTCAGTATCAGCGGCAGTATATGTACTGATTATGGGAACTCAGGTAAGCCAGCGTGCTTACACCAATCCTCATACACAAGACAGACAATGAATCCAACTACGAGAATGCGCGAGCGATTTTTATGGGTATCCGGAATTGCTGGTAAGTAAGTCGTCGGCTTCAACCTGCAGAAGAGCCTAGAGTATCGCTCACTGGAAGCACCTTTCAAGCAAGCACCGGGCGCAATCACGAGAGGTTAATGGGTATCTGGTTGAGAGTTGAGGCCTGGGGAAGTTGGGCAGTCGTTTGTCTTATGCCATTTTACAGGTGCGTTTCGTGCGTTATCCTCATGTTCACTCCGCAGCTTCACTGATGTGTAGATAGAATGTACAGGTTTGTAATTGCCGCCATGTGATGTGTATGTTCCTATATGTAAAGACCACATTGGCGCTTCTGACCCATATTTGACAGCTTTTCCACTCCCTCTCCAGTCCGCACGTTTCTTCCTGTCTATGTTCGAACTGCAGCATACACCAGACATTCCGGTCTCGACGATGTCATTTTAACTGGGTATGAAAAAGTATGGCAAGCCTATAGGTGAGTGATCACGCATGTTAAAAGTGGTCGTCCTAATATTTATCTATATTCATGGACGCCAAACCTGGCCGTGTGCTTATCGACCTCTGGTATCTAATTCGGGAAACTTCTCAGCTATGCTGCATAATCAATATTGATTTTACTATCGAAAAGATTTGGATAGTCACTGGGTATGTACTATGTCCTCGATCACCTCGTATGTATTTAAATTGATCGGTGATTCTCAGTGACAGCTTTGGCTCCCGTCTTAACTCGCCAGATAGGCTACGATAGGCAACCCGCGAACTCCTGCATCCAGTAAGACGTCCAGGTCGCTCAAGTCAAGTGCAAAATGGTATTTGCCACCAGTGTATTCCATTTAGTGTATCAGGCTGTGTTTGTATAACAGGATTTTCTATTGTATGTACTGTAACTATATATTTCACGATTTTGTTTCATTCTTTCCACTTGCCTGTTCAGACTCAATGAAATGACGATTTTTCAGCGTTTTCCAATTAGTGTTGCAAGACCAGCTCATGATCAGTGCAAAGATCAAGCACAAAACCTAGCGCTTCTCTACGTGTTGCGAGGTTAAAAAGCTGGCGTTAATCTCTCTTTCACTTCTCTATCTCTCATCATCTTTACTTTGACACTTCGTATCACTCTTCCAAATCATTGATGACTCTGCCCACATGTCGACTTTGTGTCTTCATATACTGGCAATATTTTCTGCATTTAGTGCCTCATGCAATAGTCTTCAGATGGTGTTCAATTTCGAGTCAGGTGATGTGGTTCATCTTATAATTTTTAGCGGGTATATTCATCCGTGTTCTCAACCTATAATCTGCCCCGAAGCCGTCGCTGACACGCTCTCGCAAGACAAGATTTTGCTCATCCCGACGATATGGCTGCCATAAGCGCTAAGTATGTGGCTCTACTTCGCCCAAATAATTGACTTAAACTGACGGCCTTTGGCAGATGGGCTCAAGCATACGAGGAAGGTGCATACCTAAAGGTACAAGTAGAGTATGGCTACCCATCCCTAAGTTTCCCCTTAAAGCCAATACTATTTTCCGCAGCTTCATGCCGTCCCTCAAGCACCACCGGAAAACCCTGCATGGTTCCAGCCTGAGTACGATGGTGAATGAATCTAAAAATACATTCCCGTTGTCGTCGTTGACATGGAGCTTTGAGCAGCGAGGGATCCTGATCCCCACATGTATGGCCCCAAACTGCCATTCCCTGAAGGCCAAAACATGTATTTGCAGACGGGAGCGTCTATCGGAACATACTAGCTACGCATACTCTAGTTCCAGCTGGACATGATGATGGATACTGATAACATTGTGCTGTCCATGTCCAACTCTCATGCGATGATGTATTTGGGTGATGGCAGTAGCTTGGTGCCATCTTCCTCTGCTCCCAATGGGACGGCGTGTGCCAAGACTCCCAAGTGCAAAACTCGACCTGCCTTTAAATCTAAGGATGGCAATTCGAGTGGTCTGGCGTCAAGTAGAGTCGTTGAAGGGAAATTTGTTTACTCAGATCGTAGGTTCAAGCTAACAGGTTTCAGTGACATTACTATGTTGGTATAGATCTTGTTATTGGTGTCTGTGACGGAAAATGGCTATGTATTCGTATTATACTCGATGAAAAAATGATGCAAAAGTTTCCATGCATGGGGGGGGGGGGCAATGGTGCTACCAAGAGATCCTACGGGTGCATTAAACAACTGAAGGCGACGCCAAACCACAGAAAGAAAGTCAATGCACCCCGCGAGATCGCTGTCTGCATATTCGTATTCATGACAGCGTCCAAGAGAAAGCCAAACGTGCAAGCCCCCACAGAAGACATCCAGTAGTTCTCCCCTAGGAAGAATACGAGACCACCTGGATAAGATATCAAAAATGTCAGTGCGGAACCCTCGTGTAAACAGAATAGGAACACGTACAGCTCACCAGAAACCCACGAGAGAGCGCGAGTAAAAACTCTGCCATGCGAGTGAGAGCGAGGCTAACAAAGACCTTCACCTTGCCTGGTTTCTGGTTTTGGTCAATAAAAGCACACCGTGATTTAGTAAATTCCTTACCTGGTCCCATACACGTCGTATCACCATATATCCACTGTTCATCCTAGATATCCATCGGCAGCATACAAACGCCAAGAGCAGATATGCCGATGTATTCATCCGTGCTTTGCATGATTCTTTGGATGAACGGTCTGCAGTTTGGATACTATATTCTGGTATCAACACGTATGCCACATGCACGAGAAGAACCCGGATCATCTACGCAAAAGCAGAAGCATTAGTTTTTCAAGAAGAATGAATTAACATTGAACTAACGGTAGAGAGCCCAACCATTGGATTATTAATGCGTTTGATACGCTCATCCAAGCGGTTCCACTGGCTCACATACTGCCACAATTCCTCGAGATCAGGCTTTCCGAGAATGATCGAGAGAAGTTGAGAGAAACAAAACCGAACGAAGGGCTAGGATGGCATCTTCCCGTCGTCAGGAAGGTCTAGTGGCTGACTTTGTATCTTTCCGTGAGTTGCGCAGACACTGATTTCCATTGGACCTTTTGAGATGTTGTCGCCCAAATCGCACGAGCAAGCTGAAATGGTGACGGTGTCTTCATCTGTATAATACATGATTTGAGGTCTTGTTGAGCTGTACAAATAGTCTAGAAGGTAAATTATTGTGAGAGGACGTCGGCGGGCATGGCGGGATACCTACCTCGGTGTTGTAGATTAAAGTGTGTCGAGATTCCAAGGAGGCGGGACAGTATGCAAGTGTGTCGCCTAAGTCCAAAAAGGAAATTGCTATTGAAGAATGACATAGTTAAAATTGCATCATCGACTACATTGCACGAATTGTATGACAAGGAAAAAGATTGATGATGTACTGAAAGACACAATGAAACACATATGAGTGCAAAATAACTAGAAGTAAAAGTAACGTGCTTGTCCAAATGCCGCAATGCTAGCTGTACATATTACTGACCACTGGCGTGTGGTTGAGGTACACAGCAGATCAACAGTACGATCTGAGCCCACCATGAGATGGGTGGTGGTTGTGCAGCTGCTGTACCTGGAGCAGGAGGCATTGCGGATGTTGGGGTATCAGGAGGCTGAATATGCGATGACGATGCCTGGGCATGGCCGTGTGACTGAATTTTTTGCTCATACGCTCGTTTCGCTTTTTTGAATTGTGGCCCCTGAGCAACAACCAAAGTCTGAACAAAAATTATTAAACCACAGCGGTTGTAAATACGCGGAGAGACATACCTGCCTGTCCCGCACTGCAGCCACTTCCACTACAGGAGGATGGCTTAGGCGTTGCGTAAGTTCGACTTCCCCGTAGGGTTGAGGACGGAGTAGTGAGGACAGTCGACTGATGAGTGCAACTGGACGTGAAATTGAAGGTATCTCAGAGTGGGGTTGGGATTCTTCGCGAGTGTTGAGTAGAAACCGGGGGAAAAGTGAGGAAAGATGAGCTAGGAGTACACGTGGATGTAATTGCGAAGGTGTGGAGGGCTGCTGAAGTTCGTCTGGTGAATCATTTTCAGGTAGAGAGCGGGGGATGAGTGACAACAGGCGAACGAGGAGTGCGTTCAGGTGGAACATTGAAGATCTTTCAAGGGGTTGCTGACGTTCGGTTGCTTCACCATTGTCAGGTCGAAAGCACTGGAGGAGCGAGCAAAGGCGAACGAGGAGTGCATTTAGAGTGGAATGAGTGCCACCCACTGGGGAAGACTGAGAGAAAAGATTAGATAAGAACCAAGCAAATGAAATACTGATTATACACATCAACATCGGGTTCCATTCCGGCAAAAAATGCTGGTGAAAACTCATCAACACCACCGAACTGGTCGGGACATCTTGTAGCATCAGCCTGTAATGTCACTGTTATAGTGACTGGAAAAGATGCAAACATGACACGTACTTCCAAAAATGACATGTCATCAAGCGAAGAGCGTGAATCAAGAGATGCCTAACAGCAGACAAAATTGTCAGCGAGATAGTTAATATTTTGACACATCCAATGTCGTTACTTACAATGTGAGGTCGACCGTCAACTGCTTTTTTGAGAATGGAATGTGCGCTCCATGCATACGCGTTTTTGTTGCTGCAACCAGTGACTAGTACCTTTCCATCAGGGGAAAGGGATGCAGAGTACAAACTATCTTTATGCTGGAGAGGTTGTCCAACTTGGAGGTAGGTCTCGAGACTCCATAGACGCGCTGTTGAATCCGTTGATGCACTTGCAAGGACAAGGTTGTTCGGAGACAAGGAGATGGCGGTGACAGCACCAGTGTGACCTTTAAAGATATTGATTTGCTGCCAAGTGGCAGTGTTAAATATCCTAATCGGGCCATATGAACCGGAGATAAGCTTCTCCCCGTCTGATGTCCATGCCAAGCTGTAAACTGTTTGATCGTGTTTGAGCGTTTTGAGGAGCTCGCCCGTTGTGGCATCCCAGATTTTCACAGCGTCGTCTTTGTCTCCGCCTGTTGCAAGTTTCAATGAGTCAGGTGAATACATCACTGCTTCCACGCAGTTATGTCCGGTTTTGATTGTCAGGATATTTTTGCTGTTGTTGACATCCCAGACTCTTACTGTCTCATTCCAGGTTCCACTCGCTACTCGCTTACCATCTGCACTCCAGCACAACGCCCACACAACATAGTCGTGTCCTGTCCAATTGGCAATGACCTTCCTCGTCTTGACATCCCATAATCTCACTTTCCCTACATTGCTTCCGCTTGCAATGATATTCCCATCGGGAGACAATGCAATGGACCATACTTTGTCGTCCCCGTCTCGCCAGTCCTCGCCTATTTGTATGCCGTTCTCTTGGTCCCATAGTCGGAGTGAACTGTCCAACGCGCATGTGATGATGTATCCTCTGTCAGGCAAGTGCACAATACCCTGTACCCAGTCCGTATGACCTCGCATTGTCTGGCATGGCATGATCAATCGCTTCTCATCGGTGAAAGAAGATACGGTCTGCATATGGATTTGGAGTGGCATTGATGTTCAACTAGGGAAAATTGTTATGCGAGAAGTCTGCCAGGGCCTGAGAACCAGACCGCGTTATGGGCAATGGCAATAATTTGCTGGTGACTCCAGGCACCTATCTCCTTTCAATTTGATGCTTGTCCGAACCACACAATTCATGACAGTACTTACAGGATTCGATCCTCGCCTACAAGACGGTATATGCAGGTACTACGAAATTCGAGCACACACAAGATATCTTTGTAGGTATCCAAAGCTACTGGTAAGTAATTCGTCAGCTTCAACTTGCAAAAGAACCTAGAGTATCTGGGAAGCACCTTTCAGACCCGAGTTCAGTGTACGGCCACAAGAGGCCAATGAGATCTGGTTGGGAGTTGAGGAAGTTGGGCAGTCCTTCATTTCATGTCAGCTTTAAGGCGCGTTCCATGCACTATTCTTGAGTTTACTCCATTGCTGTGGAGATAAAGTGCACAGGTTTGTGATTGGCGCTATCTGCTGTGTATTTTCCTATGCGTGAAGGCTATGTTGGGTATAGCAAGCTGACAACGTCACGCATGTGATGGTCATCCAAGTACTAAGTATATATATCAATGCATAATGAACACCAACCTTTACCCTTGTTGGGAAGCTATGAACATTCAGTATCAAATGCAGGAAACTTCTTGGCTAAGCTGCATAATTGATGTTGATTTTTTTGGATATATGTCAACCGCCCAATCACCCATGTGGTAGTACGTGAGGTAAAGCTGGTGACAGTAGAAGTCGAAGACGTGATGTCAAAATTGCAAAGTTCAATGTCATTGGTTTGACTAAAGATATTGATTTGAGCTGAGCGTTGGGGTCCAAGCTGTCAACGGTGACAGACAGGTAAAAATTTTAGGTGGTCCAGGACGTTCTGCTAGGTTAAGTTTCAAAGTCGGCTCCTAATGATTGTACCGCATAGAGTTGGACTTCCTCTCCACCATAATTATGCAAAATAGGCGGATATGTATTCACTCCTGACCCCGTGTGCTTCTGGTTCTAAAACGTAGGAGTCGAGCATGAATATCTCGGCAACACAGATTTTGCACCACACGAGCAAGGAATGGATGTAATGCCTATCCACACCAGCTATCCTGTCAGGAGTGAGAAACATGCCACCGTCATAGAACAAAAGAAAAAGGATCTCTATTCAACTCCATTCAACTATGCGTTTTCCCAGAAAAACCTAGAGATTGTAAGTGGAAGGAGCGGATTATTGGTGGAGAGTGAATCAACTGATGAGCAGATTCCGCGTTCTGTCCCGTCTTTATCAAGTGAGTGGAAAACAAAGAGGAACGGTATGTTACCGGAACGCACGTAGTATCAGAATATCATAAGCTGTGGACTAGAGCTCGCAACATGTGAGATATCCAGGTACTACGTTGAACACGCCCGCGCAGGTGAAGCGATCGGTTTATTTAACAGTGTCCCAACAAGAATTGGACCAACAAGGCTACGAGCCTGGCAGGTGAGGTCTGATCAACCCTACGATCTGTTCGAAACGCAATGCCACCACCAGCAAGGGTCACCCTATATGTAAGATGCCAAAGACCCAGACGAGCGATGACAATGTGGCGGCCTCCGATTCCGGTTCCAATTCCAGACGCTACCAAGTCGAATATTTATAGATTTCTGGGGAGAAAACAGTGTCCAACGATTATTCGAATAAAGCACAGCACTAACCTAAAGAGTGAAGGTGAAAACCAACCGAACTCTGTAATTTATTCCAAATGCAACGCCACCGCCAATAAGGTTGCAATTGTGTAAAACCAACACAAAGACTATAGACTATCCATACAGGTGACCCCGCAACTCTGATTTTAGGCACTGGAAAAAAATCGATGTTTCTGAGAGAACATTAACGAGCATCTAACAAAAAAAAGGAACGAATTTAGAGTGAAGCTTTGAAATGCGATACTCGAAACGCGGCGCTGCCACTTGAACGATCTCCAATAGCTATTCACATGCGTTGGTGATGACGCAGTGACTCCAATGAGAAATGTTGCCCAGAGTAGACAACATTACACATAGGGGGTACTGCGTGGGTCTGCAACAAGACTGATGATCACTTGGCTGTGGTGGTGATACTACTACGCTAGGAAAGGTGAAGGTCCATGATGCATAGTCAGTACGTGTATTGTGTTATTCAAGCTAAGTAATACGAACCTAGAGTGTCGATAAAAATCAACCCTGCAATCCATTCAGACTGCAACGACATCAGCAATGACTATCTGGAATGATCTGAGGTCGTCACAGGCGCTAACGCTGCGACTCCAGTCAGATTGAGAGTACTGTAAGGAGAGTGAAGTTTTGAAGAGTGAGATTTCCAAAATGCAAGACACTCAAGGAACTCGCCACAGGTGATGACACTGCAACTTTGATGAACGCCCTGATATCAGGTGCTGCCCAAATGAGTTACAATATGGACAACCGCATCAGAGGTACAGCGTGGGTCTGCAAGGAATCCACCAAGTTGAAGTGCTCAGCCTTTCTCTTCCTCCTATGCCGGGAGGGGCAAAATACGTGGTCAGTTTGAGTATTATGTCATGAATCAAGGCGCGAACCTAGGAGAACTTCTGGTGGAGATCAACCCCGCGATCTGCTTGAAATGTAGTGCCGCCTTCTGCGAAGATGTCTTGGATGGTACCTAGAAGACGTTCATGGATGGCGACACGGCGACTATACTGAACGCCTGATATCAGGTGTTGTGCAAAATCTTGGACAGTGTTTGATATCGGGCGCAAAGTCCAACCTGGGGACACTGAATCTCCGGGGTACTGCGTGGGTCTGGCAACAAGTCCAAGTGAACCCAGGATGGTCGTTTGGCTGGGTTGTGGTATTGGTATTGATATTGCATCTCTACCGCGGTACCAGTGAAAGAGTAACGGGACTGTCAAAAACATTACTATGTGTATTGCCATCTAAGGCGCGAACCTGGGTCATAGAATGTGTTGATGAATGCGATCTGTTCTTCTTCGAAACGCAGCACCGCGACCTGGTTAATCATCAAGTCCTCTCAAGATACGAAAAGTGATAGTGACGCTACGACTCCAATTTCAGGCACTGTTAAAAAGAAAGGAATAGGAATATTTAAAGTTTCTGAGATAACGTTAATGGCGAGCCTCAAATAAGTAGAGATACGAACCTAGAGTGAAGCATTGAATGACGACCTTATGGATGCATTCGAAACCCAGTGCCGCCGCTACCTGTTGATTTCAGATGTTATCAAAAGATTTGGGAAAACGTTAAAATAAACGAGGAAGATTGAACTAAACAAAATGCGAACCTGGAGAGAAGCAAAGCGATGTTAGAAACGCTTAATTAACGGCGCCAACCGCGAGGATGTCATCAAGTGATGTAGGTAGGTGACCAGCCTCGGTGATGAATCGATGACGTTGTGACCTTTGATGCTCGATGAACGTTGAACGGGCACTGCCCATGGAAGCCGTCATAGACAATAAACGACTTGATCGGGATACACAGCGTAGATTGTGATCTGCCACAAGAAGGTCAGCATGGGCATTTGACAAAATACCGCTAAACATCTTGTTTATCCATGTTCCATGTTGTTCGTAGGTAGGAGGTCTTCTCACTTGTCCATCATTGCTCTAGGTATGTAGGCTGCAGAGTTTCTTTCTGGTGCATTTTTCTCACTTGTCCATCGCCGCTAGCATCCAGTTTTTTCGGCACCCGCCTAGGCTGTCTTCTCCACTCGCTTCTGAAGTTCTTACACATGTATTCACGTATTCTGGGCCCACTGGAAATTTGCCTCTAGTGGTTTCTATTACCGTGGTATTCATCTGGAGCTCGCCGGCGCCCCTCCGCGGCCTACTGCATAAAATCATGTGCATATTTTCTAGTATGGCAGATTTCGCTCCATCGAGCCCTTGCTCCGCAAGGTTCAATGAGACTTTGTGAGAATCGCGTTCTCTCCTCCATGCCAGGTTCCCCAACTCTCGCACGCCACCCTGTCTTCGACATCTCAACCTCCCTGTTGAGTTGACGCAGTATCCTCACAGACTGCCGAGTCTCTGTCACACGTGGAAAACCTTCCCATTCAAGCACCACTACCATTCATGCTTTTTCTAAATCCACTGCTCTTACACACCATCTTGTCTTTGATATCTCAACTCTCGTTGAATTGACGCACTATCTCCATGCAGAGATTGCGTACATGGCGCTTGACGATTATGTTTGGGCTGTTCACTGTCTCCGCGTGCCTCCTCATCTGCTCAGGCTCTGTTGTACGTGGTAACCCCACGTTCCTCTACTTGTTATCGGTCCTGGCCACGTAGCCTTTCGATCGTGTCTCCGGTTCCTCATTCTTGCATGCATGACCGCCAAGCTCGAGCGCACACGATGCATGACTATTCTGGTCTCATCGCCAAATGATGCTGGACTGCTTGTATGTTGTATCATCATCCATGAAGTAAACTTGTATTTGAGGCATATCCTTTGTATTTATTTCACTGTACCAAGTATTAGATTAAGCCCAATTACAGCGGTTTTCATAATTATGCGGAATCCAACTTTTTTTTGGGCTGGTCAGAAACATCCGGTCAGGACCCCGAGAGATTATGAGTGAGGCATTGTGCAAGTTCACTACAGGGGGGCATGGTGACATATGGGGTGGAGTTGTGGGGTGGGTTTTGCACTAGGGTTACTTCTGGGGAGCAGCTGCTGTTGTGCATAGTTCTAGCAGGTGGTGTTGGGGTGTCCATGATGGATGGGGATTTGACAATGGGTGGTGAGGTGGCTGCAGGAGGGGTCTTGTCATTTCCTAACAGCAGGGAGTCTATTGGGTCATCTTCCTGTAGGACATTTGGGGGGAAGAATTTTGGCCCAGCACAGGTGTTACAAACTGGGATAGTTCTTCACACAAAGGCCACACACAAGAGGCTTCTTGAATGTGGATTGTAGCACTCAAGCAAACAAGCAAGAGTTCCCAGTATCAACAAGGCAGTTGAGTACTGGTACAAGACTGCTGAGTCAAGTACATGTATCTGCGATGACAAAGACAGTCAAGACCTATTGGTAAGAGGACTAGACTAGCTGAGTTGAAGCAAGGGTTCATTCTGTGGACTAAGGCTTAGGGGTGCTAAGACTTAGAAGACGATTCAGACAACTAGAGTTGCAAGGCTCTAGTGAAGGACATTCCAGGTAAAACCCAGTAAGATTAAAGTAAAGAACAAGAGACAAGTACACTGTGCTTAAATAGGGTAGCTATGTGCGCACAGACCAAGACTGTCTAAAGAGGCATGGGAAAGGAGACGTGAGAAAGTAAGAGTGTATCCTAACAAGGAAGGCATCTATAGTACAGACATGTTGAGACATATGATATACAAGGTAAGAGTGACATAAGTGAAGACATAGCACAGATAAAGGGAAAATGAATAGGGGTACTGTTAAGACCGTACTCAATGGGTGAGAGATCTGAAGGGCTTTGGCCTCAGTTTGTGCACTGTGCCCCTTTCCTGAGTACTACCCTTTATTTCAGAGGAGTAATCTATGTCCAAGGATCTGGAAGTGCTTGTGTAGCAGATCCGAAGGTCTGAAGGTATTGGATATGGCACATCCGAAGTATATCTGAGACGTATGGATGGAAAGAGTATGTCTGGAGGGTATCTGGAGCGCATGGATGGATTCAAGGTATAAGGCTAGTAGCAGATGAGGTCCATACTAGAAACTAACGGATATAGGCTACCTGAGGTAGAGTCAGAAATGTAGACTATAGGAATCAATCCTAAGTCTTGGAAGATACTTGGAGCTGGAAGAGGATCAGGTTCGGATGAATGGAATGAGCAGAATCTAAGATGATATTCGAACTAAGGTTCTCTAGAGTTGTACATGTAGTTTATATACTGTAGGCAGATAGTATGGATAATCAGTGAGTCCAGAACCAGGGGGCTATGCACAAAGTATAACAGAAGTCTATTAGTAAATGTGCAGCAGATCAGCAAACACAAGTCGGATATGGAGCACAGGTAACAGATCAGTAAGCAGGACAGGAATATACACAGCTGGGACACTGGTACAGGTAGATCACCGAAAGGGGATAGAAGCAAGTATGCACAGTGGACTTACAACACAAGAAGCTGAGGCTCTCAGATGGGTGATCCAGATCGGATCTGTGGTCCGGATAGAAGCAGGATGGATCAGATCTGAGATTGGATGTATGGAATATGACAGGTACATACAACTATAACATTACCCCCGTTTTATTGTGTAAAGTCATCAACTTTACATTTCTTGATTGGCCCAGTAGATTGGGTTGTCAGAGTAGTTGAAGTGAGCTTCATTGTCATCACTTCCCCCAGTTCTCTGTAGCATATACATGGCTTCTTCTGCACCTTGCACTCTAATTCTATCACATGCTTTTGCATTGACCAAGGGAATGGGGTATGGATGTTGTCAAGGTAGTGTTCCCATTCATGAAGGGTGTTACGACTGGGATAGGTCTCGTTGGCGATGGCTCAAAAGAGAGCAGCGGTCGTAATGGTATCAGCGTCAAAGTACAAAAGAGTACTATGCTTCAGACAATGGAGTTAGATACATTGGGGATGAAGCTAACAACATTGAATATAATCGTGTTTGGCGAAGACTTAGGAGTGCTAAGACTTCGAAAGATGACTTCAATGACGACTAGAGTTGAAAGGCTCTAGCAAAGGATGTTCCAGGTAAAACCCAGTAAGATTCAAGTGAGGAATCTACAAGTACAAGAAGGCCTTTAAATACTAAAGTATGTAGGGACTTTAGGGCAGGTCTGAGGTAAATACAAGTGGTAGTTAACCATGTATAGTATACAATGATGTGAGTCAGTGGAATGTGATAGAATGTCATGGAATGTATGAGTCAATGGAACATTATAGAACAGAATGGAACAAAGTGTGAATGTACGATCAAGTGATTGTGAGAGAAAGTGGCAGGGTCATATGACCATGTATGAGTACAACCAATAAGGTAATAGTGACATAAGCAGGAAAGAAATAGATAGGGGTGTACAACGATTGTAACATTACCCCCATTATTATGGTGAAGACATCATTCTTCACTCATCTTGATTAGCCCAGTAGATGGGGTCATCTGAGATAAAGTGACCATCTTCATCATGGTCGTTTTCAATGGCACAGGCTTCATCTTGTTCTTGACAGGCGCGGGCATACTTCTCATCTTCTTCTCTCTCTAAGGCAGCGAGCGCAGGGTAGAAGTCGGGGTGTTGAAAATCTTTATAGGGGAACCCAACATCTTTTCCTTTTAACAGGGGGCAATAGATGGATAGATGTCTGGGAGCGATTGTTACGACTGGGATGGGCTCGTTGAATGACGGTTCAAAAGAGAACAGCGGTCGTGAACGTATCAACGCTTTACGTAGAAAAGACTACGACGTTGTCAGACGACACAGATAGTTTCGTA